>JBBPBX010088189.1:0-14546 GCA_038048925.1 Garcialebias charrua
AAACAACATTAAAATAAATAAACATTTGAAATATATCAGTCTGTGTGTAATGAATGAATACAATATACAAGTTTCACTTTTTGAACAGAATTACTGAAATAAATCAACTTTTTCATGACATTCTAATTCAGTGACCAGCACTTGTATTGAAATAAAGATTTTTTTTTTTTTTTAAATAACCTAAAATATTTTGATTATACCATACCATACCATACCATTTTATTTATAAAGCACTTTAAACAGGAACAAGTCCACACCAAAGTGCTGGTGATTATTTCATATTCATTTCAGCAAGGTTTAAAAAAAGGCATTTAGGTAAATGTGAATCTTCCCATGTGACTCTCCAACCCCACAGCTCTCACGAGGTGCTAAACTATAATTACATTTTTGGTATAAACCTGACAGTACATTCAAATTTGTTTTTCCTCACGCTCACAAAATGCTTCATTACGTCATCTGATCAACAAACAATGAGCGAGACCTTTAAGTACCGGCAATGTGTGCACAACTCAAATGGCCCACTAAGTTTGTGCTACAGATTCTGAGTTTTGTACTGCTAAATTATAAATTTACCACTTCCTCCCTACTGGTGTTTTAAATGCTTTCACAGATGGCATCCATGCAACATATTTTGCCAGCACCGTGTTCCTGTAAGAG
The DNA here is from genome assembly GCA_038048925.1 of Garcialebias charrua. Lineage (NCBI taxonomy): Eukaryota > Metazoa > Chordata > Actinopteri > Cyprinodontiformes > Rivulidae > Garcialebias > Garcialebias charrua. The sequence continues at coordinate 658 of JBBPBX010088189.1, forward strand.
TGTGAAGGTATAAAACATGCATGAAGGTAAATGTTTCACACCAGGCATGGAACATTTGTTATTTTTTTAAAAGGTTTTCTTCAAGATTTAAAATTTTCATCCACTTTTATTCCGTAACATATTTTTTTGTTTTCTCAATCAACCAACTACAGTATGACAATAATTATCATGCTAATCTTATGATACCTAAAGTTTTGCCTGGCAGTGATCAATAAATAGTTGTAATCAGTGATTTGTTTTCCTTACAGCTCACGCGTCACAGTTAAATGTAAGTAAGCAAAACGGTTGCGGACAAAAAATGGCACGTCCCCCGAAGACTACAGTATGATTAGTAATAATAGTCATTTAAAATTATTACCTGCAGGGGCTGCATCTTCTCTAATTAACTGTTTGCAGAGATATTAAAACCACTGGATGAAGAGATGATTTGATTTGTTGGCCTTGTTTTGAAATGAAATGAAACTTGAGTTTAAACGGGGGCGCCAGGAGGCAACTCAAGTTGAACAGACAGAAACAACCTGCAGCACAAAGAGGCATGCTCGTGTTTGGTTGAGGAATCTTGATCAGCTCTTAAAGGGGGTGTGTTTGTGGGTCTGTCTGTTAGCAAAATATCTCATGAACCACTGGACAAATTCAAATGACAGTTGCAGAAAGAAATTCTTGGATCTTCTTCTACAGTTTATTAACTTTTGGAGTCAAAATCATTCAAGATGGGTGCCACAGCTAAGCTTAAAAACAAAAAAATGTGCTATAACTGAGGCAATTTTAGAGATAATAGCCGTGTTTCCATCAAGGTTTCTAGGTGCGCATTTTGAAGTATCGCAGCAGAAAAGCTTAATGGAAACGGCAAAATACGAAGTTACTTCCTGAAATTCGCCAAAAAGTTTATACGCTCGCTTGAGGTGGTTTTTGGGAGCTGCGAAACCGAGCAGCTGCGCAAAACGACAGATGGAAACACATTTGCCGACTCGTGCTGCCGTAGCGCACATTCACGTCACGTGACTGATCAGCTGTTTCCGCTCCGAACAGCATGTAACTCGCTAAAACTAGTTGGCATGACAGAATAAATACAACTCGCCCGATAGCAACACGTACCTGAAATATTCTCTCCATTTTGACGAGATGTGTGGCCGGGTTCTGTTGTCAACCGCTACTTCCTGTTTACTCTCTGGTTTACTGTAGACATGCGCAGTGCTGACGTCTGACGTAATGACGCTGACGTCTGACGTAATGACGCTGTGCGCGGCTTGGAAGAAGCGCTTCAAGCCAGTACAGTACAGTAGATGGAAACACTTCTGATCTGCATTAATTTGTATTTACATATTTGCGAGGTAGCTCAAAATTCGAAATGAAAATGGATGGAAACAGGGCTACTGACCTAAAGCTTGGTGTGGTTTCAACTGAGAGTGACCACCAACATACAGTCTGAGCACTGACTGTCAGTATCAGTAAATACCATTAACCATTTAAAGTCAAATATGTCTGACTGGTAACAAAATATCTCATAATACAGATGTTAATCCAACTTTAAGAGAACATTCATTAGTGGGCGGCACAGTGGTGCATTTGGTAGAGCTGCTGCCTCTCTGTGAGCAGGTTGCTGGTTCACATCCTGACTGGCGGCCTTTCTGGGAGGAGTTTGCATGCTCTCTCTGTGCACGCGTGTTTTTTCTCTGGGTACCAGTTTCCTCCCACAGACCAAAAACATGCATGTTAGACTGACTGGTAACTCTGAATTGTTCATAGGTGTTAGTGAGAGCGTGAATGATTGTTTGTCTCTATGTGTCCTTGTGATGGTCTGGAGACCTGGCCAGAGTGTCCCCACCTGTCGTACAGTGATTGCTGGATATGGGAACCAGTGACCCCCTTGACCCGAAAAGGAAGCAGTGGGTAAAGATGATGGATGGGTGGAATATTCATTAGATATTACTACTACAATGTAATCACTTTTGGAGCTAACCCAATTCAAGATAGCACCCCCATATAGAACGGAACATAGAAATTTAAAAATGGCTATAACTCTGTCAGTTGTGCATATATTGAGCTTTTGGTGTGGTAGTAAACAGTGGTGGGATGTAACTAATTACCGGTACAAGTACTTTGTTACTGTACTTAAGTACATTTTTCATGTATCTGTACTTTACTTAAGAAGAATTAAATGTGGGTACTTTTACTTTTACTCCACTACATTTTACATGAAGTATCTGTATTTTCCACTACACTACATTTCTATAATGTGTTACAAGTTACATTCACTTTGCAGTTTTTTTGATTTGTCGTTAGTTTGAAAGTAACTGATGTCAAGAGGGGAGTTGGTCCATTCAAGAAGAACTGGACCAATAACGTATATTCTAGTATAAATGTCATTGAGCTGGGAGCACCCAGAGCACCACTAACACACCCAAAATGGATTCCACCGTAGAGAGTCAGCCAGAAGATACACACCATCCATGATTTTATTTAAAGATTATTGAAAGATTATTGAAAGACTATTGAAAGACTGTTCAGCACAGGAGGACAGATTCTCTCTCCCTAAAGAGCCAGACTGGACTAAAAAAAAATTGAAAACCAACTTCTTCTGAACTTGAACAATAAATTCTTGCTGCAATATTGAAATGTGTCCAAGTTTTGAAAATGGTGTCAGGAAGTAAAAAAAAATTTCACTATTGACCCATTACAGTTGATGAAAAACTGGAGTTGAAATGATCAGATGTTCCTTTGTGGGGTCTAATGCTCCTTTTTTCAGGCAGACAACTTTTACTTAAACATGTTTACTCCCTGGGCTGCCACCTTAGCGTGGTGGATGGGTTTGAGTGTCCCAATGATCCTAGGAGCTATGCTGTCAGGGGCTTCATGCCCCTAGTAGGGTCACCCAAGGCAGACAGGTCCTAGGTGAGGGACCAGACAAAGTGCAGCCCAAAGACCCCAATGATGAGTAACACTAATGGAATCAATGTTCCCTCGCCCGGACGCGGGTCACCGGGGCCCCACTCTGGAGCCAGGCCCGGAGGTGGGGCACGTTGGCGAGCGCCTGGTGGCCGGGCTTTTACCCATGGAGCTCGGCCGGGCACAGCCCGAAGAGGAGACGTGGGTCCCCCTTCCCATGGGCTCACCACCTATGGGAGGGGCCAAAGGGGTCGGGTGCAATGTGGGATGGGTGGTGGCCGAGGGCGGGGACCCTGGCGGTCTGATCCTCGGCTACAGAAGCTGGCCATTGGGACATGGAATGTCACCTCTCTGGTGGGGAAGGAGCCTGAGCTAGTGTGTGAGGTTGAGAGGTTCCGGCTAGAAATAGTCGGACTCACCTCAACACATGGCTCTGGCTCTGGAACCAGTTTCCTTGAGAGGGGTTGGACACTCTTCCACTCTGGAGTTGCCCCTGGTGAGAGGCGCCGAGCAGGAGTGGGCATACTTGTTGCCCCCCATCTTGGTGCCTGTACGTTGGGGTTCACCCCGGTGAACGAGAGGGTAGCCTCCCTTCGCCTACGTGTGGGGGGACGGGCTCTGACTGTTGTTTGTGCCTATGCGCCAAACGGCAGCGCAGATTACCCACCCTTTTTGGAGTCCTTGGAGGGGGTATTGGAGAGTGCGCCTCCTGGGGACTCCCTTGTTCTACTGGGGGACTTCAACGCTCACGTGGGCAATGACAGTGAGACCTGGAGGGGTGTGGTTGGGAGGAACGGCCCCCCTGATCTGAACCCGAGTGGTGTTCTGTTATTGGACTTCTGTGCTCGTCATGGATTGTCCATAACGAACACCATGTTCAGGCATAAGGGTGTACATATGTGCTCTTGGCACCAGGACACCCTAGGTCGCAGTTCGATGATCGACTTTGTTGTCGTCTCATCTGATCTGCGGCCGCATGTCCTGGACACTCGGGTGAAGAGAGGGGCGGAGCTGTCCACTGACCACTACCTGGTGGTGAGTTGGCTCCGATGGTGGGGGAGGATGCCGGTCAGACCTGGCAGACCCAAACGTATTGTGAGGGTCTGCTGGGAACGTCTGGCAGAGTCTCCCGTAAGACGGAGCTTTAACTCCCACCTCCGGGAGAGCTTTGAACACGTTCCGAGGGAGGCGGGGGACATTGAGTCCGAGTGGGCCATGTTCCGCGCCTCTATTGTCGAGGTAGCTTATCAGAGTTGTGGCCGCAAGGTTGTTGGTGCCTGTCGTGGTGGCAACCCTCGAACCCGGTGGTGGACACCGGCGGTGAGGGATGCTGTCATGCTGAAGAAGGAGTCCTATTGGGCCTTTTTGGCCTGTGGGACCCCGGAAGCAGCAGATAGGTACCGACAGTCCAAGCGGCATGCGGCTCGGGTGGTTGCTGAGGCAAAAACTCGGGCGTGGGAGGAGTTCGGAGAGGCCATGGAGAATGACTTCCGTACGGCTTCGAGGCGATTCTGGTCCACCATCCGGCGTCTCAGGGGGGGAAAGCGGTACGCGACCAACACCATTTATGGTGGGGATGGCGTGCTGTTGACCTCAACTCGGGATGTTGTGAGTCGGTGGGCGGAATACTTCGAAGACCTCCTCAATCCTACTGGCACGTCTTCCACTGAGGAAGCGGAGCCTGGGGACTTTGGGTCGGGCTCTCCAATCTCTGGTGCTGAGGTCACCGAGGTGGTTAAAAAGCTCAGCGGTGGCAGGGCTCCGGGGGTGGATGAGATTCGCCCTGAGTTCCTTAGGGCTCCGGATGTTGTGGGGTTGTGTTGGCTTACGCAACTCTGCAATATCGCGTGGACATCGGGGGCAGTTCCCTTGGATTGGCAGATTCGGGTGGTGGTTCCCCTATTCTAAAAGGGGGGCGGTAAGGTGTGTTCCAACTATAGGGGGATCGTACACTTAAGCCTCCCTGGTAAGGTCTATTCAGGGGTTCTGGAGAGGAGGGTCCATCGGATAGTCAAACCTCGGATTCAGGAGGAACAGTGTGGTTTTCGTGCTGGTCGTGGAACACTGGACCAGCTCTACACCCTCAGCAGGGTCCTGGAGGGCGCGTGGGAGTTTGCCCAACCAGTTTACATGTGCTTTGTGGACTTGGAAAAGGCATTCGACCGCGTCCCTCGGGGGGTTCTGTGGGGGTACTCCGGGAGTATGGGGTACCAGGCCCATTGATATGGGCTGTTAGGTCCCTGTACGACCGGTGTCAGAGCTTGGTCCGCATTGCCGGCAGTAAGTCAGGCTCGTTTCCAGTGAGAGTTGGACTCCGCCAAGGTTGCCCTTTGTCACCGATTCTGTTCATAACTTTTATGGACAGAATTTCTAGGCGCAGCCAAGGTGTTGAGAGGATCCGTTTTGGTGGCCTTAGAATCGCTTCTCTGTTTTTTGCAGATGATGTGGTCCTATTGGCTTCATCAGGTCGTGATCTACAGCTTTCGCTGGAGCGGTTTGCAGCCGAGTGTGATGCGGCCGGGATGAGGATCAGTTCCTCCAAATCCGAGGCCATGGTCTTGAGCCGGAAAAGGGTAGCATGCCCTCTCCGGGTCGGGGAGGAGGTCCTGCCCCAAGTGGAGGAGTTTAAGTATCTCGGGGTCTTGTTCACGAATGAGGGAAAACTGGAGCGTGAGATCGATAGGCGGATAGGTGCAGCATCCGCAGTGAAGCGGGCGCTGTACCGGTCTGTCGTGGTGAAGAGAGAGCTGAGTCGAAAGGCAAAGCTCTCAATTTACCGATCGATCTACGTTCCCACCCTCATCTATGGTCATGAGCTTTGGGTTGTGACCGAAAGAACGAGATCTCGGATACAAGCGGCTGAAATTAGTTTTCTCCCTTAGAGATAGGGTGAGAAGCTCGGTCATCCGGGAGGGACTCGGAGTAGAGCCGCTGCTTCTCCACATCGAGAGGAGCCAGTTGAGGTGGCTCGGGCATCTGGTTAGGATGGGGGGTCGGGGGTCTTGGGCTCTGGCGGGCGGGTCGCCGGGCTATGGGCTGGCTGGCGCTCTGGTGCCCGGCTCTGGCCGGGGGCTCTCGGCTCGCTGGTGGGTTGGGGGTTCATATGCTGGGGGGTGGGTGTCTGGGGGCGTGACTGGTGGCCAATGGGAGGGGGCGGGCAAACCCAGCCTGGGTGTCTAATGTGTTATGTGTTCTGAAAGTTGTAAATATGAAGGGTGGGTATAGTATTTCTTCTGGGGTGGGGATTAAGTGGATGCCCTTGATGATGGTCTTGGACATGCTTGGCCGGTGTGCGGGCCCTGGTTGGGGCCTGTTCTTGGTGCTTCCTGGCTCTGTCGGCGGTTGGGCGGGCGCTCTTGGCCGTGTCGTCCATGTGGGATTTTGTGTCTTCTTGGACGGCGGGCTGACTGCGGTTCGCAGGGGTCACGGCGGCCCTGGTGGGTGTGGGCTGTTGGTTCTGCTGTTGGCGGCCCTCGGGGCCGTGTCCTCTCTGGTCTTGGCTCAATGGCCTGGCGGTCGGAGAGGTGTTTCTTTTTCCTCGCTCCTTGTGTGGACCTTGGCGAGCTGGGGGGGTACGCAGGGTCAGCGGGGGAGCTGACTCGCTGTGGGAGCACTGTTCCTGCAGATATTTTTCTCCCCATCCCTCAACACGCACCTCCGCCCTCTTCATCTTAAATTAATACATGTAGGGAATTTGAGTCTCGGGTGTGCTGCGATGGTTCTACATCTCTGTTGTTCAGAACACCTGGGACTCAATTTTATTTACACTTTAGACATTCATTCATAAACTTCTTCATAAAAGTCACATATAGGGAATGGATTGAGTACTATGGCTATGGGTGGCGGGATGACACCAATCTCACCCCCATGCCTATGCTCACTCAACATTATGCATTTAGACAATTAGGGCTTGGGTTAGAGTTGGAGTGGAGGGGAAACTGGTATAATGCCAGCCTTTGCTCCTTCTCTTTCCTTTTTAAGTACACTTTAGAACAACACTCACCAACAGTACATTTGGGGACGGGGGTGTGTGTGTCGGGGTCTTGATTTGTTAATTTCAATTTTATTTATTTATGTATTTATTTATATATATATATTATTTATTTATTTTTCTCTTACCCCCCTGGTTGCCTGGCGGACATTCTGGGGGTGGGCCGTCAGGGGTTGTGCTGGGGTGTGGGGGGGTTCGGGGCCTGCGGGGTTGACGCGGGCGGGACTGGCAGTGCGCTCCCCCTGGGGCTGCTTGGGCTCGAGTGTCCTGTCCTGTCCTGTCGGCGGGGCGTGGGGTGGGCCGGATCTTGGATGTCTGCTACTCTCCACCCCAGAATGAATGGGCCTACCTCCTGGGTTTGGATGTGGGCTGCCCCATGTAGGGAGCAGGTACATGTCTTGGACCTGGGGGGTATAGAGTGTGCATCGGGATTATGAATGGAGCGTGTCGTTACTGTTTGTCTTTCTATGTCTGAGGGTGAGGATGAGGGTGGGTCTGAATGAGTGTATCTGTGTATGAATGTTTAAGTGTCAGGCTGGGACTTGGACTGCCCCCTCTCTGATACTTCTGAGGCTACCTAGTGTCGCACTCCTGCCACGTGGCCCCCTGGTGGGTGTTCCTCTGCCCGCGGGCGTGCTTGGGACCCTCACTATCTGGGGCTGGGCGCTTGGGCGTATGTCGGCTCGGCCTGGTGGCTGCCTGGTGGGGCTCGGGTCCTCTGGTCCTGTCGGGTCTGGACCTGAGGGGTGGGCGTCCCCGGTGCCCGAGCATCGGCGACCGGCCCTGGGGCTACATCGGTGCAGCGGGCTCCGGCGGGGGCCTGTGTATTTGTCGCTGTTGACCCCGGGGGGTCATTGTGTGTGGTCCCTGGTGGGGTTCGTCCGGTTCTTCCCCTTGGTCGGATCTGGGGAGTTGACGAGTGGCTCGTCCTGTTCGGGTGGTCCTGGGGACTCTGGGCTCGGGGTCCTTCCTGGGGTCTTGGGCTCTGATCGCCCTTTCGTCTGTCTCGGGCTTTGGAGGGACAGATCTCTGATGCTTCACATTCGCTACTAAATGTTCTATTGGAGGAACCTTATTCACTTATGCATGCTCACAACCACACACAAATGGATGTAGGGATGTATATGTAGATATATGTAGATGGGTATATAAATGAATATAAATATATATGTATGTATACTGTATATATACTTGTAGGTATGGGTATGTTTATATATAGAAATCTAATGCAAGGTCATGAATATTATCAGTCTTTATGCTTGTATGTTTTGTTGCTGTGCTCTGTCATGTGCTTTGCAGGATTGTGGACGGAGGTTTGGTGTGTTTGCCTTGTGCTCTTTTTGTGGATAATTGTTGTTTTGTTGTCTCACTTTCTCTTTTCTTTCTTTCTCTCTATTAAAAAAAAAAAAAATACATATTGGAGTGAGAGGATGGCTATAAGGTGTGAAGGGAGGCCATCTATAAATGGGAAAAAAAAAAGAGATAGGGTGAGAAGCTCGGTCATCCGGGAGGGACTCGGAGTAGAGCCGCTGCTTCTCCACATCGAGAGGAGCCAGTTGAGGTGGCTCGGGCATCTGGTTAGGATGCCTCCTGGACGCCTCCCTGGTGAGGTGTTCCGGATGTCCCACCGGGAGGAGACCCAGAGGAAGACCCAGGACACGCTGGAGGGACTATGTTTCTCGGCTGGCCTGGGAACACCTTGGGATTCCCCCAGAGGATCGAAGCTGCTCCAAGTGGCTGGGGAGAGGGAAGTCTGGGCCTCCCTACCAGGGGTGGCCGCCACTAGAGGGCGCTAGGGGCGCCGCCCCTCTTTGGAACTGCAGCTCTTCATCATTTGAAGATTTAATTTTTTTTAATAAAAGTGAAATAATAAAATAAAAATATTTCAAAATGCATGCATATATGTTTTTAGTTGTGTAGGATAAATATTTTATGAGTAATGATTGTTTGTTTCAAAAAACGTTTTCTGATTGTGACGTACTTCCGGTTCCCCGCGGTTCCCCGCTGGGCGCCGCCTGCGGCTTTTCCATTGAATCTAATTATAACTAGCGCGCTAGAAACTTCCGGTGCCCTGCTTCTGTTGGACTGTACAGGTCGCATTTTCCGTCGCCCTCGAGCCTGGACTCGTCTCTTATCGCCACGGATCGCCAGCGCTTCCGGTTCGAGCCAGGAGGGAGGGGGAGCAGGGGGACCATCTCTGTTTACACTCAGAGCTGATCACACGGCCAACTAGAGAGGTTGAAACAGCAGTAATTATTAATGGTGCCTTTCTACACAGGTAAGCAAGTAATAATTGTGAGTTTAATAAATCTCTAAGCGCACATGAGCAAAGTTTGAGCTGTTCTCATCTGTGGTGCGTGACGTGGTGTCGTGTGTTGCTGTCAGTCACACAGCTAGCTACTAGCTGTGCTTATGAACGTTGTGGTGTTTCTTTATCTAATGCTTATTAGTATTCCTGACTGATACGGCTCTCAACTAGATGTTACAGAAGTGTTTTCTAAACGTTATGTGTTTAATATTATGACTATCAGGTGTTTATGTTTAATATATCAGATGTTCGTGTAGTAGGGTCACCCAAGGCAGACAGGTCCTAGGTGAGGGACGAGACAAAGCGCAGCCCACAAGACCCCTTATGATGAGTAATATAAATGGAAACAATGTTCCCTCGCCCGGACGCGGGTCACCGGGGCCCCACTCTGGAGCCAGGCCCGGAGGAGGGGCACGTTGGCGAGCGCCTGGTGGCCGGGCTTTCACCCATGGAGCTCGGCCGGGCACAGCCCGAAGAGGAGACGTGGGTCCCCCTTCCCATAGGCTCACCACCTGTGGGAGGGGCCAAAGGGGTCGGGTGCATTGTGGAATGGGTGGTGGCCGAGGGCGGGGACCCTGGCGGTCTGATCCTCGGCTACAGAAGCTGGCCATTGGGACATGGAATGTCACCTCTCTGGTGGGGAAGGAGCCTGAGCTAGTGTGTGAGGTTGAGAGGTTCCGGCTAGAAATAGTCGGACTCACCTCAACGCATGGCTCTGGCTCTGGAACCAGTTTCCTTGAGAGGGGTTGGACACTCTTCCACTCTGGAGTTGCCCCTGGTGAGAGGCGCCGAGCAGGAGTGGGCATACTTGTTGCCCCCCATCTTGGTGCCTGTACGTTGGGGTTCACCCCGGTGAACGAGAGGGTAGCCTCCCTTCGCCTACGTGTGGGGGGACGGGCTCTGACTGTTGTTTGTGCCTATGCGCCGAACGGCAGCGCAGATTACCCACCCTTTTTGGAGTCCTTGGAGGGGGTATTGGAGGGTGCGCCTCCTGGGGACTCCCTTGTTCTGCTGGGGGACTTCAACGCTCACGTGGGCAATGACAGTGAGACCTGGAGGGGTGTGGTTGGGAGGAACGGCCCCCCTGATCTGAACCCGAGTGGTGTTCTGTTGTTGGACTTCTGTGCTCGTCATGGATTGTCCATAACGAACACCATGTTCAGGCATAAGGGTGTCCATATGTGCTCTTGGCACCAGGACACCCTAGGTCGTAGTTCAATGATCGACTTTGTTGTCGTCTCATCTGATCTGCGGCCGCATGTCCTGGACACTCGGGTGAAGAGAGGGGCGGAGCTGTCAACTGACCACTACCTGGTGGTGAGTTGGCTCCGATGGTGGGGGAGGATGCCGGTCAGACCTGGCAGACCCAAACGTATTGTGAGGGTCTGCTGGGAACGTCTGGCAGAGTCTCCCGTAAGACGGAGCTTTAACTCCCACCTCCGGGAGAGCTTTGAACACGTTCCGAGGGAGGCGGGGGACATTGAGCCCGAGTGGGCCATGTTTCGCGCCTCTATTGTCGAGGCAGCTTATCGGAGTTGTGGCCGCAAGGTTGTTGGTGCCTGTCGTGGTGGCAACCCTCGAACCCGGTGGTGGACACCGGCGGTGAGGGATGCTGTCAAGCTGAAGAAGGAGTCCTATTGGGCCTTTTTGGCCTGTGGGACCCCGGAAGCAGCAGATAGGTACCGGCAGTCCAAGCGGCATGCGGCTCGGGTGGTTGCTGAGGCAAAAACTCGGGCGTGGGAGGAGTTCGGAGAGGCCATGGAGAATGACTTCCGTACGGCTTCGAGGCGATTCTGGTCCACCATCCGGCGTCTCAGGGGGGGAAAGCGGTACGCGACCAACACCATTTATGGTGGGGATGGCGTGCTGTTGACCTCAACTCGGGATGTTGTGAGTCGGTGGGCGGAATACTTCGAAGACCTCCTCAATCCTACTGGCACGTCTTCCACTGAGGAAGCGGAGCCTGGGGACTTTGGATCGGGCTCTCCAATCTCTGGTGCGGAGGTCGCCGAGGTGGTTAAAAAGCTCCGCGGTGGCAAGGCTCCGGGGGTGGATGAGATTCGTCCTGAGTTCCTTAGGGCTCTGGATGTTGTGGGGTTGTGTTGGCTTACGCGACTCTGCAATATCGCGTGGACATCGGGGGCAGTTCCCTTGGATTGGCAGACTGGGGTGGTGGTTCCCCTATTCAAAAAGGGGGACCGTAGGGTGTGTTCCAACTATAGAGGGATCACACTCTTAAGCCTCCCTGGTAAGGTCTATTCAGGGGTTCTGGAGAGGAGGGTCCGTCGGATAGTCGAACCTCGGATTCAGGAGGAGCAGTGTGGTTTTCGTCCTGGTCGTGGAACACTAGACCAGCTCTACACCCTCAACAGGGTCCTGGAGGGTGCGTGGGAGTTTGCCCAACCAGTTTACATGTGCTTTGTAGACTTGGAAAAGGCATTCGACCGCGTCCCTCGGGGGGTTCTGTGGCGGGTACTCCGGGAGTATGGGGTACCAGGCCCATTGATATGGGCTGTTAGGTCCCTGTACGACCGGTGTCAGAGCTTGGTCCGCATTGCCGGCAGTAAGTCAGGCTCGTTTCCGGTGAGAGTTGGACTCCGCCAAGGTTGCCCTTTGTCACCGATTCTGTTTATAACTTTTATGGACAGAATTTCTAGGCGCAGCCAAGGTGTTGAGAGGATCCGTTTTGGTGGCCTTAGAATCGCTTCTCTGTTTTTTGCAGATGATGTGGTCCTATTGGCTTCATCAGCTCGTGATCTACAGCTTTCACTGGAGCGGTTTGCAGCTGAATGCGATGCGGCCGGGATGAGGATCAGTTCCTCCAAATCCGAGGCCATGGTCTTGAGCCGGAAAAGGGTAGCGTGCCCTCTCCGGGTCGGGGAGGAGGTCCTGCCCCAAGTGGAGGAGTTTAAGTATCTCGGGATCTTGTTCACGAATGAGGGAAAACTGGAGCGTGAGATCGATAGGCGGATAGGTGCAGCGTCCGCAGTGAAGCGGGCGCTGTACCGGTCTGTCGTGGTGAAGAGAGAGCTGAGTCAAAAGGCAAAGCTCTCAATTTACCGATCGATCTACGTTCCCACCCTCATCTATGGTCATGAGCTTTGGGTTATGACCGAAAGAACAAGATCTCGGATACAAGCGGCTGAAATGAGTTTTCTCCGCAGGGTGGCTGGACTCTCCCTTAGAGATAGGGTGAGAAGCTCAGTCATCCGGGAGGGACTCGGAGTAGAGCCGCTGCTTCTCCACATCGAGAGGAGCCAGTTGAGGTGGCTCGGGCATCTGGTTAGGATGCCTCCTGGACGCCTCCCTGGTGAGGTGTTCCGGGCATGTCCCACCGGGAGGAGACCCAGAGGAAGACCCAGGATACGCTGGAGGGACTATGTTTCTCGGCTGGCCTGGGAACGCCTTGGGATTCCCCCAGAGGAGCTGCTCCAAGTGGCTGGGGAGAGGGAAGTCTGGGCCTCCCTACTTAGGCTGCTACCCCCGCGACCCGACCCCGGATAAGCGGAAGAAAATGGATGGATGGATGGATGGATGGATGTTCGTGTGTTAATATAATGATTGTCAGTTGTTGTGTGTTAATGTTATGATTATCAGATGTTCATGTGTTGTGTTAATATTATGAATATCAGATGTTCATGTGTTAATGTTATGATTATCAGATGTTCATGTTTTTAACTCAAGCTTGTGTACAAAAGTTGAGCTGAAGTCAAACCTGTTAAATATCAGACAATATAAACTTTTATATTCACCAGATGTCTGCTATATCAATCAATCACCTTTATTTTTCCAGGTAGAGTCCGTTGAGATGGAGATCTCTTTTACAAGGGTGACCTGGTCAAGTGGTCAGCAGCACACGTCACATGGTAATTGACAATAAGCATTTGCATTTACCAACAAAGATGGTTTTATGAACCTGTTTGTAGCAGCCCTGAAACATTTTTCTTCCACTGTACAGGAGGACATGGCATGAGGTGATGCAGCCTGGATGTTTCTGAGAAGTGGAATTGGTCGCCACCGCACAACCCACATACTACGGTACCCAAATACTGTAATAATACCAGTGGTGGAGAAAGTACTCAAACACTGTACTTAAGTAAAAGTACAAATAAACAGACAAAAATTTACTCTAGTAAAAGTAGAAGTACCATATTAATATTTTTACTTAAGTAAAAGTAAATAAGTACTTGCTTTTAAAAATACTTAAAGTATTAAAGTAAAAGTACTTGCTGAATGTATTAACTAATGCAATGGTCTACAATACCATTAAGTGTGCGTACTGTATGCATATTTTCTGTAATACATTAATAGTGTTGAGCCATTTTAATGAACAATGCTGCAGATAATGCATGTTTTTATTGTGTTTACTCTGTGACACAGTTCACACTTGGACTTTTGATTCTGTGTGTCAGAATTTCAGTGATGAGTTAAATACCATTAAGCAAAATAAGAAAGAGGAATGATTATACCTTTGAAAGTTTTTATTTAACACAAAATAAAACCAATGTGTCATTTTAACTGCAGTAAACACATTTAAGTAAAAGTTGTCTGTTTGAAAAAAGGAGCATTAGACACAACTAACAAAGGAATAGATCACTTCAACTCGTTTGTCATCAACTCTAGTTAAAATATTGTCTAGTCAATCTTGTAATGGATCAACAATGAGCAATACTTTAACTTCCTGACAACATTTTCAAAACTTGG
>JBBPBX010088190.1:0-14546 GCA_038048925.1 Garcialebias charrua
ATAAACTAAACATTGGACAGCTAACCATGATGTGCACCCTTTTTCTCCCGTTTTTTCATTATATTATTTCCCCATATTTCCCCACTTATTGGAGCTAATTTTAGCGTGGTCTTGTCACTAGACGAAGAATAGAGTGAAATGAATGACAAGCCCAAATAAGCGACTTTAAGTTCAAAGTAAGCCCAAGTAACCACGATAAGCGACTACTGAAAACAAAGAGCCCAGAGTAGCTTATGATGAGCGGTCTTGGCAACTATGCTCAGTCACCTGTGATTATCTGAGGGGAACAGACGAGTAACATTCATGAAACAAAAACAGTTTTATCTTGGTCATCCAGAGAGGTTCAGTTCATGTTTTCAGATTCTGGGTAGGGTCTGTTACTGCGAGGTGAAGTGAAGTTGAGAGGAACTGGATGTTTTTATAGCAGTCGCATAGGATGGTGATAAAACACGGAATATATTTTTGGATTTAATGCAAAATAAATGGGAAGTAGAGCAAGTATTACCGGTATACTGCATTGAATTACAATTATTGACTATTTAAACTTTTATAATAAGCTTGTTAATTTAAATTAACAACCATAATCAGATCAAAATTAAGTTTAGGCATTTTAGGATAACAAGTCTTAGAAAAATTTAGCGGAAATTTATTTTTAGACTTGCCAGTAAATTCTGTCTTTTAAAAGTTTAACTAAATTGATAAAACTTTGACACTTATAAAGAATAAAAATATATATATTCTTGTCAAATAGATTTTTGACTAGATTGTAGGTTGAAACGCTCAGTTTAAATTCATCATTTTAAAACGATTTTTGCATACATTGAAAATGTTTTATCAATTCTAAAGAGCTGTTACACAGTTAAGTAGATTATAAGTGCTGTTTCCTTTTAAGAGTTATATAATGTGACTGAAATGATTAATAATAAAAATGCTTTATTAGAAGTAACTTTTCAGCAAGTAGGTTAAAAACGCACAAGAATCCAGCCAACTCGCCAGGAGTGAAAGACGCATTTCACTGTTAAAACCTAATTTTGGTGTTGTTTCGCATAAATTATGACCATTAGAGGCAAAATGAAGTCTGGTATATTTGAACGGTAATTAGAATAACATATCATTTGACCATACAATGCATAATCTTTGACAGCAGTAAGAAGGGTTGTTTTTATTTCAAACAGATTGGGGCTGTGTATACAGTAATAATAATATGGAAGATTAAAACGGAGCCCATGCTTTAACTTTTGATAAGTAAACCACTGAAGAGTGGTAAAATTTCTAGTTTCAGGTTAAATTGACAATTTTACTCATACGTAAATTAATGATTTTAGATCTATTATGCAGATCAGATTAAAAGGATGCCTCTGTTGAAAATTCACTTTTATGTAAATGTACATTTAAAATTCCATTGTGCAAACCAGACTTGCAGAGGTGGCTCTATTCAAGGTAATTGCTTATAGAATTAACATGATTACTTTGAACCTGGTTTGTTAAGGATTTTTACATTTTTCTATTTTCTCATTTTTTATTTATTTTAGAAGCAGCCTCGCGATGTTTGTGGAAAGAGGAAAACGTAAGTCCTGGACCTCACGACACTTGCAAAAACACATAGTTAGTAGTACATACAGTTCATTAAGATAGGACCATGTCAAACACACATGCAGCGTCTGAATTTTTGAATCACAAACTACTGTGGTTATTGATTGGATCGGATCAGATTCAATATTTAGGGCATGTCCGGAACTGGCTCTCTGACTTCACCGAGAACACCAAGGCTGGACTCCCAGGCTGCCCTGCTCAAAATAAACATTCGAGGGGCTTAAAGAACTATGGCACTGAACGGGGGCTGTGCACTGGACTTTTCTCTGAACAAATGACACCACAAAGACTTTCACAAAGAACTGTCAGAACACGGTCATCAAACACAAATGACCAGAATATGCGGTCCGGGTGTGATGGATCGATGATGAACAAAGATCTCACCCAGGGGCAAAGATCTCACCCAGAAACTAAGATCTCACTGGATGCTGTGACAAGAGGGAGCTGAACAGGTTCTCCAGGAAGACAAAGAGAACAGGTCTTGAAGTCAACCACGCCAACTGTCCAGCTGAAGGTCATGCCCCCCGTATAGATCTGTGAAGATCTGTCAATAATCCTGGTATCGTGTTTCAAAACTGCAGTCTGCTTAATTTTATTTAATGTAACACATTCTCATGATATGGCCTGCGAGAGCAAGGCCACAGAATTTGTAGTTTATATTATGTGGGTCTGACGACTTATTTTTCCACTTCCAGTAAACTTCGTGATGGTGGTCCCAGCTCATAACCCTGAAACAAGTTAATGTTTATATTTTCTTTTACAGATTAAAATTGTGTCTCCACAAACATTCATGCAAAAGTTTTGTGGAGCTGAAGGAAGGATAGCAATTGTCCTTGAACTGACTGAGTGCGTTTTGGTGGGTCTGGTTTGCCACAAGGAAGTTATTGTTAAAACAATTTTTATAGCTTTATGCTTTAAATCTTAGATTGTTATTTATACCATACCACTTTATTTATAGAGCACTTTGGCGGACGCGGGCCAACCAAGGTGCTGTGCGATAGAAACAAGCCAAGCAGACAGGAAAACAAAAACAAAAAAAAAGAGAAAAAAGGGAAGAGAAAGTGTTCCTAGAAATAACTAATAATAATAAAGAATATATCACTAATAACATTAATGAAGGCTCATAAAAGGAAACAGCTCATTCATTGATTAGATGATCAGTTATACAAAAAATAACTTTTTAGATGATCAGTTATACAAAAAATAACTTTTTAGATTTTTATATTCAACAGCATAGCCATTTAAAGGATCATTTAAGAAGCACGTTGTACTGTAGGATAAATCAGATAAACCTACAAACCACATTGCTTTATGTATGTTGTTTAATAAACAGGTATGTATATGTCATTTGATAAACAGGTATTTATTTTTAACAGATCCAAAGAGAAAAAGGTGGGGGACGCCCTGGAGTTTTGGATCTATTCAAAAGGTTGATTTGAAAGGTTGATTTTGAAATGTGGTGGTTCTATATTTTTAAAACACGACTGACCCTGACTATAGACTGGACTTATTTTGAGAACATGAACCACATATGTCTGTCTATACAGCTGTATGTCTGTCTATATGTATATGTGTATGTGTGTCTATATGTATGTATGTCTGTCTGTACGTATATGTCTGTCTATGTCTGTATGTATGTTTTGACTTTTTCTACAGACTATGAAAAAGGTAAAGTATTTTAGGTGAGTATAAAACGTCTCCGTCTCCTGCTACTCATTTTGATGATCATGCTAATTAAGAATAACTTACTAATTAAAATAACCTCAAATCAGAGTGAGTGATTACTCATTTTCACTGAAGAATGAAATCATTTGTTGTTGTGTTGTTTTTGCCATTAAATACAAATGTTTTAGATAGTAAGAATGGAATTTTATTTTATGTTTAAAGAAACAATTATTATTATAGCCAATTACAGAATTTAGTTTAAGTTAAGTTAAGGAGTTACCCACAGTTTGACCTTCCCCAGACCACAAATGGCTCATGGGATCCGAAGGCCTTAGTTTTATTTGACAAATTGCAAGTTTTTTGGTGTCCAGTTCTCCTCTCAAAAAGACTACAGGTTTCCGGAACTCCTTCAGGAGGAGTTGCCAGTGATGCCAGTGAATCCCGTCTTGACTCGAGGTCCTGCTAGGGACGGCTGAAAACGAGGGTGGACGGGACCCCTACAGGTGGAGGAAAGGACACGTCATCTTCTCGAGAGAAAAAGCAGCAGCTGTTACATCTGAGTGACCGGTGCTCCCCTGAAAAAGAAGTTTGGAGCAATCGCTGAGCCAGATTTTGAAGATGGATCTGGTCAGAGCAACTTTGTCAGGATGTGGCTTGACTACCTTGTCCCACACACAATTCAGGGTTGCGACCTGCTACTGCGCCCGCAATTCATGCCTGAATAGACTAAAACAACAGACAGCTGGACAAGACTGAAGCCATCAAACTGCCTGATGCCCTCCACCCACAAGGCGAACAAAAAGCTCTCCCCAAAGAAAAGAATGAACTTTGACTAAAACCCAAGAAGAAAAAGACTTGAACAAAAAGCTCTCCCCAAAGAAAAAGAATGAACTTTGACAAAAACCCAAGAAGAAAAAGACCCGCACAGAAACTCACAGAAGAAAAAGACTTGAACAAAAAGCCCTCCCCAAGGAGAAAAAGACCCGCACGGAAACTCACAGAAGGAAAAGACTTGAACAAAAGCTCCCCCCCCCAGAATCACATGAACTTATTTCACAGACAAAAGCTTTCCCCAAGCAGAACTGGACTGATCTCATAAGCAAAAGCTTGCCCAACAATGAAAAACTGGACTTATTCCACACACAAAGAATCCCCCCCCCCCGGATGAGGTGGACTTGTGCCCAAAGGAAAGACACTGAACTTACCCTCCCACACCAGAAAAAGATGGATGCTGTGAAGAAGAATGGTTGATCTATTTCATTTTTTGAGTTCAAATCGGTTGTTTTTACTTTCCTGGGCAATAGTTGATATCAAAGAAGTTTCAAACTTATTTTATTTTTGTGCCCATAAAGGGCTATTTTGTTGTGTGTTTGAGAATTATTTCCCACATCTTTGAAAGTGTATAAGTTCCATTTAATTGTTTGACACAACAAATTAGATTGGTTCTTTTTTGGTTAAAACAAATTAGATTGGTTCTTTTTATTTTAAAACAAATTAAATAGCTTATTTCTTTTATTTGTTTAACACAAATAGATTAGTTCCTTTATATATATATATGTTTCTTCTCAAAAGTTCTATTTCTTTGGAAAAACTTGGTTTTTGTGGGTAAATAGACTAATCCCTGCTAAATATATTATTCCTTTTCAAAACTTTTGACATAAGCCATAAAGTGAGACCATACTCATTGCAAAATTCTCCTCAAAATCTTTCTTTCTCTCAAACATTGAAATAAGTCATGAAATATGACAATCAACAGAGTTCTCCAAAACTTTATAATCTCTCAAACCATCCTAAAAAGGTGATTCTGCATGTTCAGGGCGTTACTGTGGAGGCACGGGACGGTGGTGTGAGTTTTTGCCTCTAATTAGAAATTCGGCCTCAGAGGATGTTTTTCCGCACCGCTCACCTGATTGATAATGATCAGTTTATATATGATAAAGAGGATGAAATGATGGAGATGTTCAATATTTATCATCTAAAACTAATTACTCTGACCCAATAATTATAACCCAGCTCACTTATATCAAATATTCTCTGTTCCCTTTAAACACTTATATTTGATAGTACAAACATGTTGTTTGCTTTTTCTCTGATACAGAAAAGACAGTCTTCTAGCCTTGACAAATGTTGGGATTAGATGTTCTTGTTTGATCAGAACCATGACTTGTTTGTTTTATCTGTAAGACGTCAGAGCTTGTCAAACTCCACCTGCTTCTTGTATAAATAGCTTGTCATGTCCAGTACAATTTGGAATTGTGCAGGACAATGTATTTGAGACCAAACTAGTTTCAAAGGACATTAAAAGCCCTTCCCCCTTGCAAGGTTGTTTGTCTGATTTAACACTGTTCTCTTGTTTATCTTTGTGTGGTTTTTATTAAGGTAACAGGGGTTTAAAATCCCCATCAGCACCCCATAGGACAGCTCAGTAACATTAGAGTGAACATTGTTCATAAAAACAGTAAAATACCTATCAGATAAGTAAGATTTAAACCAGTTTAAAACAGTGCCAGAAATACCAAACAGAGCTCTCAATCTGTTGATAAGAACAGTGTGATCCACAGTATCAAAAGCTGAAGACAGATCCAGAGCAACAAACACAGTGTAATGTCCAGAATCAGCTGCCATCAACACATCACTGGACACTTTTAATAATGCTGTTTCTGTGGAATGCAGTCTACGAAAACCTGATTGGAAATTGTCCATAAGTTCATTTTCCTCCATAAAAAAGTTCAATTGTTGTGCTACAACCTTCTCAAGGATCTTTGACATGAATGGAAGTTTAGAGATAGGTCTGTAGTTTTCAGGCAGAGAGGAATCCAGGTTAGGCTTTTTTAGCAGAGGACAAACTGCAGCAGTTTTAAAGCATTGAGGTACAGATCCAGAACATAGGGATAAATTTATCAAGCTGACTACACTTGGACCAATACAATTAAAAATATCTTTAAAAAGAGATGTTGGTAGTACATCCAGTGGACACGAAGACAATTTCATTTGTGACAAAAGATCATTGATATCATTAATGGACACTGTACTAAAAGAGGACCATGTACAGTAGTTGAAGTCAAAGATCGAGGGTCCAGGTGGTTAGAAAGTGACGGAGAGATACTAGCTCTAATATTAGCAACTTTGTCCGTAAAAAAAAACAAAAAACCGATTACAATCAGCATACGTGAAAGCACTTTGAAATGAGCACAGTGGAGAAACTATGTTGTGACAAATAAGATTTTTTTAATTTCGTCCTTTTGATTTGATGAGATTAGCAAAATAATTTAATCTTACATTTGTAGCAATACAGCACTCTCATGTCCGTTATGGGATTTAAGCCTCTTCACATCTCTCTGAAACTCTGAGTGTTTACACTTTTCTTGAACTCTGAAGAAGACAAGTGGACACTATTTTGTTACAATTATTTTGAATTAATGGACACCAATCAATCAGAAAGAACTTTCTTTTAATGTGTGTTAATTCAGAATTAATCAACAGTATACTTTTGTCATTTAATGATGATCTGTTACTTGCATGAGTTTGACCCTTCTGCTGGTTTATTTCTGCAGAACAAGCAGGCTTTAATATTATGGCACAGTTCAGGGTAAACTTTTAACTTGCAACTTCCTTTTGTGTTGTCTGTGAAGTTAGCCATAATATTCTCTGTGCTCACAAGCGGCCATCTGGCCGATTCTATAAACAAGTTTTCCTACTGTCCTTCAGAGACCTTCTGCCTATGGGGATGAAAAATCCATCCGTTATTTTGTTAAACCAACCAATAAGCCATTCAGGAGGTGGGCAGACTCCACCCTCCATATAAAGTCTTACTTCCGTTTTGACTTTAGTGCAAAGGGGGAGAACTGAACTAACAACTGGTTTTCTCCTCTTGAAAAAGCTGGAAACGTTCTGGTCATTGTGTCAACTAGACCTATGTTTCTCAGCAGAGTTACAGTAAAGCCTTACTGTGACTCACTCACTCATTTCTGAAATAATTTGTTTTCTGGAAAGTTTTATTTTGAAACTCAGCCAGGAGCTGGCTCTGTTCCTGCCGGAAAAAGCGCTCTTCTGCTCGTCTGTCAGCCATACACGCGCGGAAGTCAACTGGACGTCAACTGGACAACACAGTCCGTTAGTGTCCACAAACTTCGTTGCTCTTATCTCCAGAGAAGTATCTTCACCAGGTAACGAGGCGTTGATTGTATGTTGCACGGGTGAGAAGTCCAGCTGGACCTGTTCGGGAAAGTGTCACCCTGTCATTTCAAAATAATGAACTTCCGTTAAACTTAGCTTTCATTCATCCTATTTTCTTCCTCCTTATTCTTATTTTTCTTAAGCCATTAATCTTTTAAGTAAATGTGCCAACAGGGAGTTGAACCTAACTGTCTGTTTGTTTTTAATTTGAATTCTTGTCAAAGTAGTTAGTAAATCAGAGCTAATATCGATACAAATGTTTAATGTACTTTTATGATTATTTCAATAAAAGGTCTATTTTCTGGTGGACCAACATAAGTTGAAGTCTCTCGTGGAATTACATTTTGTATAGTCACAGTCAAAGCAATTTAATACCGGAAAAAGGGTGAACTCGCGAATGAATTTGGGTCAGATCAAGTCTGCTCCAACTTCTTCTGGAATATTGTGCTGGTCAGCAAACTGACAAGTATTATATCCCTTAAATATAATTGGCACTGCTCGGTGTCAGTTTCATAATGGTGGGCCCGTAAGTCCTATATTACTACATAATGGTGGCTCTTTGAAGAGAGGAACCACCTTTGCCACTTTCATATTGTCTGGAAATTTTCCAGTTGAAAAGGATAGATTACAAATATAAATGAATGGTTCAAAGACATGACTCATTATATCTTTTACAAATTTCATATCCATATCAACACAGTCTTTGGAACGTTTATCAGAAAAAGTTTTAACAACATTCATTATTTCTTCTTTATTTGTTTCCTTAAGAAGAATACTGTTAGTATTACTAGAAATTGAGTGATTCACTGTATTGTTTACTTTTGGAATTTTAGCTGCAAGACTTGGACCCACATTAACAAAATATTGATTGAAACCATTTGCAATTTCATTTTCGTCATAGATGTCCTCATTATTTTTTACAAAATGTTGTGAAATGCCAGTCTTTGATTTATGATTCTTTAAGAGATTGTTCATTACTCTCCAAGGAGCTTTAGTATCACCATTACTTTTATCCAATAATTCACTGTAATATTCCTGTTTACATTTTCTTATAATACTTACTAACTTGTTTTTATACCTCTTATACTTTGCTTCAGATTCTTGTGTTCTAGATCTCAAAAAACATGAGTACAAGTAGTTCTTCTTTTTGCAAGCATTTCTCAGTCCTTTTGTAATCCATGGTTGGTCAAAGTTAATATTCCTAGTATAGCTTTTTTGCACACAGTTTTTCTTGTAAATAGTTTGTGGAAATGGAAGAAGCGGGTAAAAGATAATGGATGGATGGATGTAACTGGGACCCTGTGTACATAGATTTGTTCTACCTCGTGTAACACATGTGGTGTGAATGACAATAAAGAGCCTTGGCCTTGAAAACAGCGTCTTTGTTTGCAAATTATGTCACCATGGTAACGCAAAATGCCAATAAAAATAATAGCACATATCATGGGGCCGAGCCGGTCATTTTGATTTGTGGGGGTACACGTTGTGATTTGGGCAGCATTAAAGTTGACGGAAGACAAAATATAAATAAAGTTAAGAAACACGTTTTCCCAGGTGAGTACGGTGCTGCACGTAGGATGCAGTCCCCAACAAGAAGAAGTGCACCAGACAGTACTCCAGTGTGCACAGACCATGCTGTCAACACCTAACAACAGCAGCTCAGGCTGAAATGCATTGTGGTCTCGCTGCAGCCCTTGTGTAGAGCTTCACACTGAATGAAACGGGACACTTACACTGATTTAAACAGAACAAACGTCTGAACACAGCTGGAGCGTTTTAAACTTCTGTTGAATTTTATATCAGCTCAAACGTGACCTGAACTGATGAAGGTTTAATGAAGCCCTCAGGTGAGTCTGTTACATCACGGCTCAGTGAGACCCTGGCACTCGTGAAACACGTGACAGTCACTGACTGAGACTAAAGTCTGAGCAGAACGCACTACATGAACGATGATGTTTCAGTCCACAGTCAGCATCTAGGTGTACACGCATCTATACACCTCGTCTTGATTCTCCCAAACTCGAACACGCCACACTTCAGGAGGATGAGCTGACGGAACCAGTTCAGGTTCTGTATAAATTATGACAAAAATTAATTCTCAGCTCGGGAAGCAGTTTCAGTCTAGGCTTGTTAAGAGAACCTGAAATAAGACGACTGAGTGGACAGGGTGGGACGGGCAGAGGAGAACGTTTTGTCTTGTTAACATCCAGCAGCAGGACACTGTTTTGACTGACGTCCTAAAAAACACAAGTGAACATTTAGTAGACTGTTCTACTGACAACGTCTTTGTCCTTTAAAATACAAAGAGTTGCAGATTTTAAGGGACAGTCAGGAACTCGAGGTCTTTGACACGCCTGATTTGAAAGAATGTGTGATTAATGAGCTTCTGCAGAACGTGAAGAAGTAATTCAATCATTGAATCAGGTGTGTTGGAGCAGAGAAACAACTAAAACATGCGGGATCCTCCAGGATCAGGGCTGGGAAGCATCGCTCCAGGCTAAATCAAGTCCGATTTATTTGTACAGCACATTTTAAATAGGAACTGTTACCAAAGTGCTTAATAAAAAGATCACAGCATCAAATAAAACTAACAAGATATAATTACAGCGTCTGGAATAAAATCAGAACAAGCGCTCAATTAATCAATTAATTCCAATTAATCAATTTATTCCAGCATACGTCTGGAATAAAGCATAAAAACACTAAATATAATTAGAAACAATGAAACACTAAATCATTTCTCCCCGTGTTACATGTCAGTGAGTTTTCAGGAGAGTTTTAAACGCAGAGACTGAAGCAGCTGTGGAATGTTGATGAGCAGATGGTTCCAGAGTTTTCACGACTGACAAGGCTCCATCTCCTCTGAGCTGCAGCCTCGTTTTTAATACAACAGCAGCTGATCTGATGATCTCAAAGCCCGAGAAGGAGCTTCATTCAACCTTTACTTAAACAGATAAGTCACATTGAGCCTCAAAGACTCATTTACAAGTATAAAAGTGGTGAAAAATGACACATAGGGTTTAGAGACAAAAAAATTCCTAAAACATTTTTGACCTTTGCTTGAAGGTCAAAAATGTGGTAATGAAAAAAAATCTCGCACACAAGCACATAATGACTCTGACATTACGCAGAGGGGGGGGTGAGCAGCCAGCCCGCAGAGGCACTGCAGAGTTCAGATAGAATCACTCAGTTCATATACAGTAGTTCCCTCTGGACAGATCTGTGAACACTCGTATGACAGAATGTTTATTCAACTGGCTCCTCTGAAAAGTCTGTGGAATTCCTCAGCAGAAGGGTTGGGAGGGTGAGAGCATCAAGTTTACAAAACTTCTGCAGGCGTGTTGAGATAAGACGGCCTGTCAAGGCCAGTCAGGGAGCCAAATTTCAGATAAACACAATTGTTTTGGGGATAGGCAGAACTTTAATGACATCTACCTTCAGTCTGTGTCGGTCCACTCGCTTTCGAAATGTCCAAATTAAAATGACCATACCAATGGAACGTGCCTGAGAAAATCCCCAAGATGTAATCCATTCAGCCAAAAGTCTGGTTCTCGAGACATGAACCAAGCCATCATGTAAGGCAGGCAGCCTGACCAGGTCCAGATTAGCCGCCGACGTCTTCCTTGTGTGTTGATAGACCAGGAACCAGCCAAATCCAAAAAGCAGGAACCAGTTATCATAAATCCAATTAAATATGTGTCCTTAAGATCCACAGATGACAGCAGAGATAGACACATCATCAAGTCTTCCAAGTCGATGAGATATCCAGCTGTGTGCATGCCAACAGGGCAAATCGGCTCGCCTACAGCCTGTCTTCTTTTTGAAGAAATGTTATCAGTTGTGTTGAGGGACCAACTGACCAAATTGAAGTCCATAGTTATGATTCAGAAGATTTTGAAGAAGAGAGGCTCTCAGACAGTTTCACAGACAAGACAAAGCAAAAGCAAAGCGGAGACCAAGAGGAGACGTCCGCCCTTGAGAAGAGCAAGTGGTGAATGTCTGAAACGTTTCAAACACTGATAAAAAAAACAAGACAAACTGATTTATAAATGTGTTTGTTGAAACGATCTTTGACTACCTGTACATATGTTACTGTTAAAATGATGTAAATTACATTTTACAGACTGTTTTTTTTTGCGGGGGTGGGGTTAAGATGAAACACTTTGTGTGATGATGACTCTAAAATATAAACTATCTCTTTCAAACAATTTGTGTTTAAGGGTGTTGTCATCTGGGCCTTCTTCTAAACACAGTTCAGTTTATTGACAGTATAAGTGACTTGTCTGTTTCCGAGTTAGTATTTTCGTTTATGATAACAAACTTTCCTGCCACAAAAGCAGGAGAAAAAAAAACAGGCCCAAACCATTTTCCTTCCACCCCCATGTTTCAGTGATGGGTTTGTTTTCCGATAGATTTATTTTTCTTTTAATCTAAACACCATTTCTTATTGAAAAGAAAAGCTCAAAATTAATCTCCCAAAAGATCCTTTCAACATATTTGTTGTTTTATCTGCTATGAATTTTACCTTCAGACAGATAATGCGGTTGTTCTTGGAGGCCGATGGCCTCTAAAAATACCTTACAGCTGTAGTGTTTTAGAAGTTAAAGCTTGTTCTTTTTATTTATTCATGTATTCATTCAATTAATAGAAACAAAATAAACAAAACAAATTCATCAAAAAGAAAAAACATTGAATGAAAAGGGTGCAGAAAGAAGAAAACAATTCTTATGATACATATAATATAAAGCTTGTTCTTGTTTTTATTTCATCACTCTGTTTTTCTGTCGATCATTGGGAAAATTTCATGAGCGCAAGAAGAAATTTCTTTTTGGAAATGTTCTTTTTAGATTGTCTCATTTCACCCTGTTGGACTAATACTGTATCCCACAAAGACAAGGGGATGCACAAGAGTCTTGTTACTAACCGTTCCCTCTTCTTTCCCTTGTGCTGTGCTGCTTAAAGAGGCAATCAAGTGTTTAAATGCGGCCATCGATATATACACAGACATGGTAAGATGCATTTAGAATGTGTTCTTCAGTGATCCTCAGTCGTGTACCGTTCATATCATTTTTGTCTGCTTGTGATTCGTGTGATCAAACATGGCTGAATATCCCATCATCGCTGTTGACTCCGTCTCCACCTTTACCTCCACTTGTAGAAATAATGTCAGCACATTCATAATGAAGAGTGTTGGTGTTATCAGTGCAACAGTCCTAAAGTTTCTCCCCAACATAAGAATATTAAAGCAGAGACCCTGTTTGACCAACGAAGAGGTGACGGTCTGTGATGATTTCTGCTCTCCTCCAGGGCAGATTTACCATCGCAGCCAAACACCACATCAGCATCGCAGAGATCTACGAATCTGAGCTGGTGGATATCGAGAAGGTAATACTGTCTCAGAGTGTGACGTCATAAAATACTACTGTCTGTTTTTATTACTGTGCATCAGCTGTGACAAGGCCTGTCACAATTAATCGCATGATAAATGAAAATTATTGACCTCATTTTCGTTTACCGGCGTTGTCATTTCTTCATGTCTCTCTATGAAGACACTGGATGACAAAAGACGTATCTCCGGTGCTCTTCACTGACCCCTTCCTTTCTCTTTAAAATCTGTTTTAATCGTCCAAAATCACGTTTTTGGATCGTTAAAAGCAGCTAAGCTGAGAAGCTAAGTTAACAGTCCGACCTCAGGAAAAAACCTCCGTCTTGTCGAATCTCAAATTCACAGTTGAAACCTGTGCCTTCATGTAAAAAGTTGTTTTTCTCTGCAAAAAGAACATGAGAACTTGTTTACCTGTACCGATTTTTTATTATAAGCTTTGTGTGACAAAAGCTATGCTAAAGAGCTCAAACCACACAAGTGTCCGCTATTTTGAGGACCAAAGAGAGACAACCCATGTCATGTCAAGGGGCCTCCCTCCCATTTTTCTTAAAAAGACACACTACTTGCTCCCTCACTATCCATCCTTTGGTTCAAACAGTCTTATACTGCCATCCGGTGGTCGAAAAAAGGTACTACATGCAAAACAAATGTTTCTTTTTAAATTTTACAGTAATTACTAATTATTGTCAAATTTCAAACAATATTATCGTTTATCGCAATAATTTCTGAGACAATTGATCTCCAAGCAAAATTTGTTATTGTGACAGGCCTAGCTGTGACTGGTTTTTGTAAAGGAAACATGTTACATATTGATGTTTTTTTGTCTCTGGGAAGGCTATTGCACATTATGAACAAGCTTGTCGGGTGCTTCCATTTTTTCTAAGGTGGATCTGGTGCGCGGCTACCATCAAGTCCCAGTGCAGTCCAGCGATGTACCTAAAACTGCAGTAATCACCCCCTTTGGGCTTTTTGAGTTCCTCCGCATGCCGTTTGGACTAAAGGGGGCAGCACAGACTTTTCAAAGGCTGATGGACTCCGTGTTACGTGGCCTCGATTTTGTGTTTGTCTATCTGGACGACATTTTGGTGGCCAGCTCGTCAACCGAGGAGCACCTGTTGCACCTGAAAGAAAATTTTCAGCGCTTGGATGCACATGGCTTGATCATTAATCCGGTTAAGTGCCAGTTTGGTTTACCGGTGATCGATTTTTTAGGTCATCGAATTTCCGCGCAGGGTGCAGTTCCATTGCCTGCCAAGGTGCAGGCGGTGGCAGAGTTCCCACGTCCTCTGGTGGTTAAAAAGTTGCAGGAGTTTTTGGGCATGGTGAACTTTTACAACAGGTTCATTCCCAATGCAGCCCATCTCCTGCAGCCTCTCTACGAGGCCCTGCGCTCGAGGAAGGCGACTGACACAGTGGTTTGGACCCCGGACCGGATCACTGCTTTTGATGGTGCTAAGTCCGCGTTAGCTAGTGCGGCACTCCTAGCCCATCCAGATTCAGAGGCCCCGATTGCGTTGACAACTGATGCTTCAGATATAGCTGTGGGGGCCGTTGTAGAGCAACGCGTTGGCGACGCATGGCAGCCGTTGGCATTTTTCAGCCGTAAATTGCGGGACTGCGAGCGCAAGTACAGCGTTTTTGACCGCGAGTTGTTGGCGCTGTTCTTAGCTACACGGCATTTTCGTTTTTTGCTGGAGGGTCGTTCGTTTACGGCTTATGTGGACCA
>JBBPBX010088191.1:0-14546 GCA_038048925.1 Garcialebias charrua
CAGGAAGTCTAGCAGCCAGTTACACATTGAGGTGTTCAGCCCCAGACTGTCCAGTTTATGGATGAGCTGTTGGGGGATGATGGTGTTGAATGCCGAGCTGAAGTCGATGAACAGCATTCTAACATAAGAGTCCTTCGTGTCCAGATGTGTGAGAGCTGTGTGGAGGGCAGAGGAGATGGCATCGTCGGTTGAGCGATTAGGTCGGTATGCAAATTGGAAGGGATCCAGGGAGGCAGGGAGGACAGATGTGATGCTTTTCATGACTAGCCGTTCAAAGCACTTCCATCAGGATGGGGGTGAGTGCTACTGGGCAATAGTCATTAAGGCATGCGGGCGTGGCCTTATTTGGGACAGGGATGATGGTGGTGGCTTTGAAACAGGTGGGGATGATGGCCTGGCTTAGTGAGATGTTAAAGATATCCGTGAAGACCGCTGCGAGTTCCCCTGCACAGTCCTTCAGCACACGGCCAGGTATGTTGTCAGGACCAGAGGCCTTCCGGGCATTAATCTTGATAAATGATCGCGTTACGCTGTCTGAGGACAGCGCCATCACCTGGCCATCAGGAGAGGGGGAAGTTTATGTGCAGGTGTGCTATTACTTGCCTCAAACCGAGCAAAGAACTCATTCAGTTCATTCAGCGTAGAGGTTGAGCTGTCACAGGTCTGGGGGGATGGTTTGTAGTCTGTGATGTCTGTATTCCCTGCCATAGACTGCGTGTATCCTTGCTGTCCTTGAAACGGTGAGCTATTTTCCTGGAATACTGCTCCTTGGCCTCTTTGATGCCCAGATCCAGGTTCTTTCTGGCTGCCCTCAGGCCCACCTGATCTCTCGCTTTGAAGGCAGCATTCCTAGCTCTCAGGAGTCTGTAAACCTCAGCTGTCAGCCATGGCTTCTGATTAGCCCGAACAGTGATGGTTTTGAGGTTGGTTACATCATCAATGCACTTGGTGATGTATGAACATACAGTGTCTGAGTACTCCTGGAGACATGTGTTGTTGTTTGTGGTAGCAGCTTCTTTGAACATACCCCAATCTGTGGTGTCAAAACAGTCCTGGAGTGCCTCTGAAGACCCCTCTGGCCACACTCGTATCTGCTTGCGGACTGGTTTTGTGACTTTCACCAGTGGCCTGTATGCTGGCTTTAGCATAACACAGATATGGTCAGAAGCACCAATGTGGGGGAGGGGGAGGGCTCTGTAGGCATTTTTCATGGTGGTGTAAACTTGGTCCAGTGTATTGTTTCCTCTTGTTGCAAAGTTTATGTTTCTGTATGTTTTTGGAAATACACTCTTTAAATCTGCTTGGTTGAAATCACCAGCCGTGATGAGAAAAGCATCAGGATGGGCTGTTTGCTGCTCACTGATGTGCAGATATAGTTCATTCAGAGCCTCACTTCTAACTTTGCTGTTGGAGCTTGGAGGAATATATATAGCAACAATCAGAACAGCTGTAAATTCCCTCGGTAAATAAAACGGTCTGCATTTAATAGTCATAAACTCCACTAAAGGTGAGCAATGTTTGTGGACCACAGCAGCATCAGGCACCATGCTTTGTTGATGTAAACACATAGTCCCCCTCCCCGTTTCTTACCTCCCTCGATGGTTCGATCTGCTCTGTAGCATGTTAGCTGCCCTAACTGAACAGCATGGTCCGGAACGTTGTTGTTGAGCCACATTTCCGTGAATACAAACACACAGCAGTCTCTCACAGTCTTTTTTGTCGTTCGTAGCAGGCGTATATAATCCAGTTTATTGTCCAAGGAGCGCACGTTAGCCAAAACCATGGATGGGATCGCCGGTTTGTGTGGGCTAGCTGCTAGCCTAGCTCTGATACCTCCGCGTTTACCTCGCTTCTGTTTCCTGTCACGCCGCTTGTCGCGTTTCTAATGTGGGCGCGATGGAGGGAGGCTCGGTGCTGGTTCCCAGAGCAGGTCACAGTCACTCCGCTTGTTGCGCTTCCACTGCGGGCGCGATGAAGCGAGGCTCGGGGCTGGCTTCCAGAGCAGGTCGCAGTCACGAAGCTCACGTAGCTTCTCCTCGAGCTCATGTAGCTTCTCCTGAAGCTCGTTGTTTATTCCCAAATGAGCGGTTTTTCCAACATAAATCAGGAATTCACGGCTGTACTTGCATTCTGAACACGTAGACATGACGAAGACATGACGGCACATTGCGGCATGCAGGACAAAAACACTGTGTTCACGGGAGAGAGAGAAGCCGTAGCGAGTGCTCGCGCCGCCATCTTGAAAACAAGATACGTCGGACATTCAAATGAGCAAAAATACAGCGTATTATAGACCTGTTTTTACGGTACCTGCTCCAGAGCAGACAGAGAGATAGGCTCAAAATGGTCAAAACAGTCACATAGTGTGATGGGTTGGGTGGGGAAATGAGTGCCCGGTTCTTTGCAACATTTTCTAAAAAGAAATGGAGGAAGTTTTTGCATAGCTCAGTTGAGGCTTCCAGAGACGATGGTTCACTGAGGTGTAGAACTGAGTTCAGGGTGGAAAAAAGAGCTCGGGGGTTCTGGGAGTTTGCGGCAATTATATCAGAAAAGTACTGTACTTTGATTTATCAGCTTTAACTGCCTTCTGATAATGATGCCAACTCTCCTTTAGGATTTGAAAAGAAACCTGCAGCCGGTCTTTCCTCCACCTGCGTTCTGCTCTCCGACATGGCTGTGTAATGGCTTGAGTGACGTCATTAAGCCACAGTTCTGATATAAGTTGTTTTCCTGGGTTTAACAGGAGCAACACAGTCCAGAACAGTTAAACAAACAGAGTTATGCTGAGAGGTTAGCTCCTCTGTAGAGAGAGACACCAAGAGCTTAACAATCCTCTCAGAGCTAAAAGCTTATGTAAAATGTGCAACAGTGAAACGGTTAATGGCGCGTGAAGTACATGCAGAATTGCATGACTTAGCAGTAGGACAGGGTGGGATGATATCAAATAAAACAGGCATGTGGTCTGAGAGAACTTTGTCACCCATTACCAAATAAACTGAGACATTACGTGTTAAAATGAGATCCAGAGTGTTCCCGTGTTGTTGGGTAGGACCATTTACATGTTAAGTTAAATTAAATGAGTCCAACAAATCTAGGAAGTCCTTCACTAAAGGCTTCTCCGGACAACAGACCTGAATATTAAAATCCCCAACAATAATAACGTGATCATATCTCGGTGTGACGTAAGCCAAAAAAATCAGATGATTCACTTTTGAAGTCCTTGGAATAAGGGGGCAATAAACAATCGAGAACAGAACCGGAGGAGAATGTCTGAGTTCAAAAGTGCTCAGCTCAAAGTTGGAGAAGGTGCCTGGTCTGGGCATGTAGGAATCTGGCTGTGGAAATGTTGACCACACAGAGCTTTAAGTTTTACCAGCCGGCTGGCACGTTTCCCCCGGCGTCTGGAGCTATATCTCCAAGTAGGCAGGTGCGGGGCCCAGCGTAAAGAAGCTGGCACGTCCGCCAGAGGGGGTGGAGGGGAGGGGTCCAGAGTTACGCTTGAAATGGTCCGAATCAGCGACAGCAGATGCAGAAAATAGAAGATCAAGGAGCTGTTGTCGGTCATACACAAGCAGTGAGTTGCTATCCCAGACCAAAAAAAAAGAACAAAAAAAAAAAGAAAGCAGAAATAATCCAAAGACCGCCATCAGAGGTAGATTGCAGGCCAGGTACACGAGTGCCATCTGACGTGTCCAGGTTGTACTCCACCTCTCGCACAGTGAGTGTTGGTGACATGCACCCAGAACAGAAAAGAGAGTAACAGAAAATGGATGAGAAAAAAAAAATACTGTATATTTTTTGATAATGACTAGTTTGTGTGTCAAACCAAAATTATAAAAAATAATAATTTCACAAAAGTTTTACAACATTTCTAGTAAATATAATAATAATAATAATAATAATAATAATAATAATAATAATAATAATAATAATAATAATAATAATAATAATAATAAACTTTATTTGTATAGCACCTTCCTACAATGCCTTGCATTGACCAAGGTGCTTAACAGGATAAAAAGATGAATAAACTGGAACAATAAATCAGTGAAAATAGAATAAAAAACAACAGTAATAAAAGAAGGCAATGGAAATAAAGAAATGCTACATACTAAAATACCAAAAGTAATAAAAGTTACACATTGAAAGCTTTTTTGAACAAGTGGGTCTTCAGTCTGGTTTTGAACAGAGTCAGATCAGAGGTGGCACGCAGCTCAAGGGGGAGGCTGTTCCAGGCTTTTGGGCCGGCAACAGAAAAGGACCGGTCTCCCCATTGTTTGTACCTTGAGCGAGGCACCTCCAGCAGGTGTTGACTGGCAGATCGTAAAGCTCTGCTGGGCTGATGGACTTTCAAAAGTTCTGAGATGTACAGAGGTGCAAGTCCATTCAGAGCTTTGAAAACAAACAGCAGCAGCTTGAACTGTATCCTGAACTGATCTAAATATGAGAAACTGTGTGTTTTTGCACTGGTCTGGATACAATAGGTGTAGCATTAGTAATATAGGGTTCTTTGAAAGTGCTATGTGTTGTCATCACTATATGAGCCCATACAATGATGACATTTGTTCTGTGCATTTAACCCGTCATACTGTGAGATACACATAGCAGCTATTTAACTGCCAGGGGAGCAGTTAGATAATAGGTGTTGTACTCAAACACTTACCGACATATGGGCAGAGCAGGGAATCAAACCTGTGACTTTCCAGTTCAGTGTGCATGCCCTACCACTGCACCAATAGCTGGCTTTTTTGGAAGGAAAACTATATAATTTGTGAATAGCGAAGGTTAAAAAAAACTATTGAAAACATGGAAGATCACACTGTATTTTTATATTTCCCAGTAAATAATAAACCATGAAGAACTCCAACATTCAGGCAGTTAGATACTTTGTAATTCTGTCCAAAATTGTTTATCTGATATTGCTTCTTGACACTCAAATAAATTACCGTACTTGCCGACGTACACGTCACACCGCCATACAAGTCACATCAGTCCAAAATGTCTACTAAAGTGGAAAAAACATAAATATGTTGGATGCTGGTGAAGATTCACAGTCATCCAGGACATGATAAAATAAAAATAAAAACATTTAATACAGAAACAACTGGACTTTATTTGTAACAGCACTTTCAGAGACATGGCTCGATGATGAAAACACAAATAATATTCACATTGAAGGGTATGAATTATATCATATGAACAGAAATAATAAAAGGGGTAGTGGAGTCGCTATATTTGTCAATAATGAAATAAAATGTAAATTATTTAGCGAAATGTCAATAATTGTTGATAATATTATGGAAATTATAACAATAGCGATAATAAACAAAAATGATAAAAACACAATAATAAGTTGTGTATATAGATCACCGGGATGAAATATAGAAATATTCACTGATAAAATATTGGAGCTATAGGAAAAGAGTTTAAATAAAAAAGTTTTTTGTGTGGAGACTTTAATATTGATCTGGGAAATAAAACAGATTCAAATAACATCAGTACATTTATAAATTCAATGTATAGTTTAAATTTGTATCCGGTGATATCAAAGCCAACAAGAATTACAACTCATAGTGCCACAATAATTGATCATATTTTCACAAATATAACAAATGGGAATGTGATAGGTAAGGTTGGGCATCGAGAAACGAGAATCGTCAGGAACCGGGACTAACTGTCCGGTTTTCTCGGAATCGTTCAAAATATTAATTTGAAATTCCTATGTTCGATGCTAGTTCACCGACCGGAAGTAGCCGCCAACCCCGAAGAAGAATTTGCTGCCGAAAACCAACGAAGAAGAATCCATCGGAAGTGTGGATCCGCGATCGAAAGTGTGGCTTAACTTTAATAAAATGACTAGTCAGGTCAGTGCAGCACTTGCAATAATTTTCTATCATGCAAAGGAGAGAAGTAAAAAAGTGTCCCGTCTTTGACGCGCTCCACTAGATTATTTTCGCTTCGTGTCAGTCCGGAAGTAACAGTGGTCCGTCTGCAAAACACTCCGCCAGACTTTTTGCTACCTCTTCCGCTCCATCAGGTAAATAAATAAACTATAAACTACGTCTCGTACCAACATTAAAGCAGCTAACAAGTTATACTCCACTTAAAGCGGTAAGTCAGCTCAAATACAAACATGATGCTAACGTTAGCTCATATTTTTTTTCTTAGACAAACGACCTGAAATGTCTCCACGGTGTTCACCACAGTGTCCAAGGTAAATACGTCAGTGTAACTGAATTTTTTCATGCAACCTTTATTTATACAAGCTATATCCTCGTTGAGCCATGGGGACTCATTTACAAGAGGGACCTGTCTCACTCACACCCAGGGTCAATTTTAGAATTACCAATCAACCTAACATGCATGTTTTTGGACTGTGGGAGGAAACCGGAGTACCCGGAGAAAACCCACGCATGCATGGAGAGAACATGCAAACTCCACCCAGAAAGGTCCCCGGACCGAGTGAATGAAGAGTGCCACAGAACAGTTACAGCATATGTTGTGAAAAGGTTGCATCCCTTTTCAGATGTGGATTCAACTCCTGCTATGGATTGCACTTACATTGCACTCCAACACTTATTAACATTCTTAATCCATTTAAAGTTATCTCAGTGTCGTTTAAAATGTTTTAATGTCTCTAGTTTTCATTAATATATAATCTCTGTTTATGTTCTCTTTCATTCCATTATGAGTGAATGTCACAGTTTGAAGAATTATTGAATAGGTTAGTTAGGCAATAACAACAGAGCTAATAATTGTACACATTCTCAACCTTAAAAATGATTTAATAATCTCTTTTTACTGATAATACTGATAAACCTGTTGTTTGTTTAGGAACTTCCTCCCTGCAGTCTGTCCAGAAAGTCTCCACTGGAGGAGCTTTTTGCTGAGAAAGAGGCACAACATAATGTCACAGCTCCATGTCCATGAAGAAACAAATGGAGAGAGGGCTGCAGATGTACCAGGACATCCCACTAGCTGTTCTGTCTGAGGACCCTGCTGTTGGTGGTGGAACCAGATTAGCCCATCAGTGGGAGCTCAGTAACATGACTGCAGCATCAGACACTGGACAATATTATATGTTTAATAATAATAATATATGTTGGTGAGTCCTCCATGATGGCTCTAATGTGGACTGGTGAGTCCCCCATGTTGGCTCTGTAAAGGATATTGAGGATGTCAATATTAATACTGACCTCTTTACCTTAATTAATTTACTTATTCAGATTGAATAGTAATTTCACGGATTCTTTTCTTTTTCAGTTTACCCAATATTTCTGTGATCTTTATGATGGATAAATAAATAAAGCCATTAAGTGACAGAGAACGTTGACTTTAGTTTGGTATGCCAGGAGACACTACCATTTATTTATAATAAATCAACTAAAATCAACATCATTACACTTGATTGACATGATTCGCACTTTCTTGCAATTTAACACGTCAGCACAGTTAAATTACAACACAACAGACATAAATACTGGATGTTAACATACTTAGTCTGAGGGCTCTATGACTTAAAATGTAGTTTCCAGCTTAGAAATTAAGATAAGAGAGGTTTAAGAGGAAATGGAAGAAAGGGAAGTTTAGAGAGTCATCTATTTTGAGTTTTAACCAGAAATGACACTCCTCCGTACGAGAACCAGCTCGACCTCACAGCACGATCCAAAAACATCAGCACTCTGTACCTTTGGACGTTCGTCTCGGTGGATAGAGTTGTAGAAGCAGTCTTGGACTCACAGGTCATCTGTCCGTGAAGTCCAGTTGTACCTCGGCGTGTTTATAGATTTGCGTGTCGTGACGCCTGCCTTCCTCGTCAAAGACCGTGGCATGTCCTGGTTAGTTTTAAAAATAAAGCGTTCCTCCAGAGAGTTCGTTAAGAACTTGGAGTTCTTGGAGATGACTTATAACTTGGCATGTTATAAGTCTTTAACTGAATGACGTGTACTTAGCGTGTGACAGGCGTTCATTCAGCTCTTTGGGAAACCTCATGTCTTGAAGTTTTTCCAGCAGACTCTGACTATTCCAGCTTAGCTTAGAACTTTAAGAAAGAACTCTGAGACTTGTCTCTTTCCGATTGGTTCAAAAGAAACAGTCGAGGAGTTCACTTGCTATTATCACGACCCAAGGTTACAGCCAGAAGCAGAGGAAATGTTTAGGAAAAGACAGACACATAGACTCCAAGAGGAAAAATACTTGGATTAGCGTCTTAACACTTCTAGAACAAATCTGAAAATCACAATAACACATAAAATTCACTCTGACACCATTATTTGGTCAAGTAACACAGTAATACTCCATATTAAAAGAATAACAGCATATAACATATATCATGAAAATGACAAAAGTTATTCTTTTGATTACATTAGAATAAAATCAAAGATAGACATAGTCTCTTTTGGTGACTATGTTCTCAGATTACAACTAATGGAATAATTTGTAGTAAATGTTGTAGTGGACATGACCTTGTCCACTTTTAAGACACCTGTGTACTTTTGAACTGTCCAGTGATGACCTTTACTGACCACTCAGTAAAGCAAGACATTTACTACAAAATCATTCATTTAGCTATAATCTGATAAATATAGTCACCAAAAGAGACTATTTCTATCTTTGATTTTATTCTAATGTGATCAAAAGAATAACTTTTGTCATTTTCATGATGTGTGCTTTTTAAGCTGTGTTATTCTGTGAGAGTTAAACTGTGTTCACTGCTATGTTAAAGGTGAAATTGCGGGTCACAGAGACCCGACTGTTTTGTTTAGAAATAAGAAGACAGTTTAATCCGTGTTTTTCATGAACAAGGCTCCAGCTGCTCTGTCTTTTCCTAAACAATTTCCCTCTGCTGCTGTAACCTTGGGTTCTGATAAGACAAGTGAACTCCTCTCTTTGTGCCTGCTCTTTAAGTTCTAAACTGTGCGAGAACGCGCCAGAGAGTTGCTGGGAACTTCCAAAGAGATGTGAACTTTCCCAAGAGCTGGACACGTGTGGTCAAGAGCTAACGACCGGCGTCTTCAGCTAAGGACTGATAACAGGCTGTTATGAGTCTACTTCGAACAAGCCGAGCTCAAAAACTTTGTTTATTCCCTCCTGGAATAAGTTTATCTTGAAGTCAGAGGCCTGAAGCTGACATATTCTCTGATGACCAACGCGGAAGCCAGGAGACGTTGAAACGTAAACTAAAACCAGTTTTGGACGTGCTGGGACTAAAGGACTCTGTGCATCTGAAGGCTGGTGTCTTCCCTCTTACCGGGCGGTCGTCAAAAGGTAAAGGAGCTGTTTACAAAACGTACCTGGATTTTAGCAGAAGTCGGATGAAAAGTGTCACTCTGGTCTCATGCTCAGGATAATTTTCTTCTTAAATCTTTCCTCCTATTTCTTTTCCCTCTCAACCTAAGCTGGAAACTATATTTTAAGCTGAAATGCCCCTCAGACTAAATATGTGTAACATCTAATATTTATGTCTGTTGTGTTGAATTCAAGTGTGCTGACGTATTTGAATTGAAAGAAAGTGAAATCATGTCAATCAAGTGTAATGGTGTTAATTTAGTTGATTTATTTTAAATAAATGATAGTGTCTCTTTGACATATCAAACTAAGTTAACGTATTGTCACTTAATGGCTTTGATTTCACTTTTACTACCATCTGGAGAGCTATTAGGATTCCTGCAATCTCAGCGTACTGAGAAGTCTGAGATCCTAATTTGTAGCTGAAAGTTATCTGCTCTTGGTCTTGGAGGAGGACCCCTCCAACACCTGCTCTGCAGATCTTGTCGCGGAGGAATGAAGATCCATCCACGTACAATGTTGTCATATCTTTGCAGATATTGTCATCAAAGAAGTGGTGATTCGGGTCTTCAGTTACTGGGGGTTTAACCTCAACCGGCGGCTGGGTGGCTGGTACATCTTGTGTACACTTCTGGCAGATTGCCAAGTCCGTCCCCAGATGAGACTTCTTGTTTTGACCATAACGTATGTCTAGGTTAAAACTTTGAAGCGCCATGAGCCACGTTGCAACACGTGAGTTTGTCACCACACCATCTCTGATGCGTTCACTGTTAAGAAAAGTCACTGGCTGGTGTTGTGTTTCCACAATGATTTTCTGTCCACCAATGTAGCTGGAGAAATGTTTAACTGCCCACACTGTGGTCAGTAGAGCTTTCTCACAGTCTGAGAATCTCAACTCGGGGCCTGCCATCGTTTTGCTGGCGTAGGCTACTACACGTTTGTCTCTGTCGTGTATCTGGTACAGACCTGCACTTATGCAATGAGCTGAGAAGCCCACTTCCAAGTAAAACTCTTTGTTGTAGTCCGGGTAGACTAAACAAGGGGCTGACTTGATCCTGTTTATAAGAGCGTCCATAGCCTGCTGCTGTTTGTCAGTCCAGACAAATGGAACGTCTTTCTTAAGGAGTTCAGTCAGTGGCTTTGCAAGGTCTGCATAGTTCTCTATGAACTGGTTCGAGTAGTTACACACGCCAAGAAAACTTTGTAGTTCTTTGAGACTGGTGGGGACTTTGAGATTGTCAAGGCCTTGGGTGCGAGTCAGCTGTGGTTGTACTCCGTCTGGACCTACAAGTAGGCCAACGTAGTCCACCTTGGTTCTGCACCACTGGCACTTCGACAGTGATATTTTAGCACCAGCAGTTGTTAGCTGATTCAGAACGTGGTCGATCTCAGCCAAATGTGAGTCCAGTGTTGGCTGCCTCAAAAGGACATCGTCCACGTAGATCAGTGTTCCACGCTCGTGGGCGTCTGGACATGCTTTGTTCAAGAAGATGTTGAACTCTGCAGGTGAGTTAGCGTAGCCAAAGGGACACCTGTTAAAGGTGTATTGACGGCCACCAAAAGTGAAAGCTAGTTTGTACTGGTCCTCGGCGCGCACAGGGATGGTCCAAAAACCAGAGGCGACGTCGAGGGTCGAGAAGTACTTACCATTGGTGACCTTGGGCAGTTCCTGTTGGAGTTGCGTCATAGGCCATCTGGATAAGGGAACTTGTTTGTTTAGCTTTCGGTAGTCTATAGTGAGTCTCCACTTACCATTTGGTTTTAACACCGGCCATAAAGGCGCAGAGTAAGTGCTGTTACAGTATCGGATGATACCTTTTTCTAACAGGTCATTAATGATTTCTCTGATAGGTTGATGTGCTGCCAGAGGAATCTTGTACTGTCTGACAAATGCAGGGGGAGCATTAGGCGGGGTTGGGATGCTCACTGTGTGGAGCGTGGTCAACCCACAATCCATCGAGTCAGCTGAGAATGATTTCTCATACTTTAAAAGAACTTTGCGAAGTCTGTCCCTTTCTTCATCAGTTTTCAGGGCGTCGGCTTGGGCGACCACCTGGTCAATCTGTGAAGCAATTGAGAGGGGTTCTTGTTCTTTGGGGAGCTCCATTGAGTCCCTTTCAGTGTCGTGAAACCTGTTTACGGGTAGTGCACTGTAAGTTTGGGGGCATAGACTGTCTCCTTTGTTGAAACCGAACCCGCGGACAGTGTCCTGGTCGGCCTCAGTGGGGGAGAAAAGAGCTATGGCCTGTGTTGGTTTCGTGAACAAGACTTGCCCCGTGTGTTGATTAGGGATCAAGTTTTCTGGGAGTCCTCCCAGAAATGGAATGCTTAGCTCAAAATCATGAAAATCAGTAGAGATCAACCATCCTAGCTGTGTGTTTTTTGGGATCAGTACCTCTTCTGTGCTTGTGTTGCACACAGCAACAGTCGTGGTTCTGCAGTCGAGGGTCACTTGGCATGTGGCCTCCATGGACAGTCCTAAGTTGAAAAACATAGGAGATGGTTGAAAGTATGCCTGTTTTGTGCTAATAGCTTGTCCTTTCATGATGTGACACATCACTGGCTTGTTCATAACCTGTGGTGGTACCGCAGTGTTATGGCTGTTAGCAATCTGACAGACCTCTGGAATGGTCTGTCCAGCTTTAAGGTTCTCTGTGGTCAGCACAGGAGAGTCCTTCGTGGCTGTATCCAGTGACCACAGTACATTGTTGTTGATGTCCACTCGGACACCTAATCTTACCAAAATGTCGGAGCCTATGTAGGTTGCATGTGGTAAGTTCGGGACCACGAGGAACGGGTGATCCAGTTCTCGTTGGTTCCAGATTAGTTTAAGGTCAATGATCCCTTTAGCGGTCATTACCTGTTTATCGTTGGGGTCTAGCGAAAAGCGGAAAGCCTTTCTGTTCATTCCTAGACCCAACTGTTTCTTAACCAAGGTTCCAAAGAAAGCTTGGCTGATCGCTGATTTCTCCGTCCAAGGGGACAGAACAGCATCATCGGTGTGGGATCCTTGAATCTCAACACCATTGACTACCTGTGGTAGGTAGTGTCCGGTGAGTGCCAACTGTTTCAGCTCGCAGAGGGGGCTCTCTTGTTGGGCCTCTACTGCCTCACCTGTAGTTGAAGGTTCACCCACAGGGATTGTGCTCTCGTCTGAGCATTCCCTTTTGCCTTCCGCTGTACCTGCCGTTAGACGGTCAGTGTTACTCTGTGTAGGCATATCGATCGGCAGTGGTTGACTCACTCTGGTCCACATTGACTGATCGCCATAATCTATAACCGCGTCGAAGCGGTTTATAAAGTCCTGGCCAACCAAAAATGGGCATGAGTCAACGGTGGACACGTATACCGGGTGGTATAGTGTCGTTACACCAATCTGCATGTGAACCATTGCTATAGCTGTTAGGGTTGTACTCGTCTCCGAGAGACCCTGCAAAACTATAGCACATTCTCTGAGGGGTATTTCCCTGTCAACACCGTTAGCGGCCAGCCGTAGCTCTTCTAACAGTGTGGGTGACATAACGGATATGTCTGCCCCACCATCCAAGAGGGCCTCTTTTCTGAGGACCCCTTCCAACGTGATGGACAGGTAAGCCTTCTTAGCGGGCCCCTTTCTGATAATGTCACACAGGAACTTACCAGGTTTTCTCTGACGTTTATCACGCCTACCCCGGACTGTGTGACCTTCATTTATCAGTACTGTTAGTGCAGACACACATGGGTCTGACTGTTCAGTTCGTGGCGAGCCACTTTCAGCGGTGAGTGAGCTTTCCCCCCCTTGCTCTGACGAGGGTTGCTCAGACTCCGTAACAATGACGTCATGGTTACAGTCAATGTTTTGTTGACTGTCACATTCTGGACTGTCAATGATTTGACTGTCATTACCCTGATTGTCAGCCACCTGACCATCAGTATCTTTGTGACTGCCAGCAACTGTGGCATTGTTGTTATTTGTGTGCTCTGAGCATCTGTCAACGACAGTGCTGCACAATACTCCAGGCTTGTTATCCTTGCCTGTATCATCCAAATCTTTTAAAAACCGACGTAATTTCTCCATGTCCTCTGGGGACAGAGAATTACGGCCTTTCCTCTGGGACTTTTGCGACTTTTTTCCTGTCTCGGACTGTTCTGTTCGAGGGGTAGGAGGAGCAGGTCCACGGCTCGGGGGTCCCTTCCGGGACCACCCTGGTTTCGGGGGTCCCCTCTGGGACCGCCCTTGGTTCGGGAGTTCCTGCTGGGACCACCCTTGGTTATATGGGTTACCCCTGTACCCATAATCTGTACTCCTTGGACGCGCACCCCCCTTTTGATCCTTTTGTTCACCCTCCGTGTTTTGCCTGAGCCACCCTGGCTTCTTTCTCCAGCGGGTACCCCCACTTTGTGGTTTGTCGGGTTGAAAGGTCTGATTCTTTTCGCCTGTCGGTGGATAGGGAGCTGGAGCTCGCGTCCCTTCCAGTTCCAGCGATTGGGGTTCGACTCTCGCACTCGTGAACACCTCTACGGGTGTTCTGCATTCCATGCGGGCCTCGAAAACATTTACGGCGCATTGTTTCATTTCCTTGATGGTTTTGTCTCTGAAATTAGCCATCACTTGTACTGACTCTTTTATATCAGGGTGGAGGTTTTTACCGAAAAGGTATCTAAAACCTACTTCGTCCTCCATGCCCGGTTCATTGCGATTACCAAAGAAAGCCTGGAACATTCTCTGGTAATATGCCTGTGGATGCTCTTTCTTACCTTGCACGACCTTCTCGGCATCAGGGTAGCCACCAGGCCCCATGTTTGGAGTGAACTCTCGTATAAGAGTATCACGCAACAGTTTGTAATCTGTTTTCATGGCGTCTGGTTGGCGATCAATGAAGGCATATACAGGCCAGTCTGCGGTGAGCCTGATCAGTGCAATTTTATCCTCAGCAGTAGCATTTGGAAAATTACCCAGTTGGAAGTCAAGAGAGTCTAGGTAGGTCTTTGTATGGATTGAACCCAACGGCCCTGGCTCAAAGCGTTTAATGTATCTAGAAAGCTTCTGGAGTTCAGGTATTGGAATAGAAAGGTTAGCACCATTGCTATTCCCATTTACCTGTGATCCATGTGCAGGTGTTGTTGTTGAGGACGCAAGTCCCTGCTCCGACTGGCGGGTCTTAACAGGTACGGTGAGCAATTCTGCATTACCGCGTGGAGGTGGTGGGGGTGTGAAGCCTTGAGACTGCTTTGCCACAACATCCACCCATCTTTCCCTTTCTTTAAAAAGGTTTTCT
>JBBPBX010088193.1:0-14546 GCA_038048925.1 Garcialebias charrua
ATGAACCATCTCCACTCCTGACGACGTGTTCCACCACATATCGTTGCACCTCAGGAGGATTAAGGTCACTAGCCGCCATGGGAATGCTGGGTTGCCGCACTGCAGAAGCCCCCTGGCTCCTTGCTGAAGGAAAAGGGTCAGACACTCCAGAAGGTGACTCAGATTGTTTCATTGGGACATCGCTTGTTTGTTGCTGTGAGTCTGCATTAGGTGTAACCACT
This sequence comes from Garcialebias charrua, assembly GCA_038048925.1. Classification (NCBI taxonomy): domain Eukaryota; kingdom Metazoa; phylum Chordata; class Actinopteri; order Cyprinodontiformes; family Rivulidae; genus Garcialebias; species Garcialebias charrua. The sequence goes on from JBBPBX010088193.1 coordinate 222, forward strand.
GGAGAGCAAAGCTGAGCAATGGACTGATTTATTTGTGCCATCATCTCTTGAAGAACATTTGCGTATTCTTTCCCAGAACACTTTGCTATATTCTTAAGATCTGCCAAATATGCGTTAGTCTTCAAACCACCAACTTTGGATGCATAAACTGTGGACAGATTTTTTATATAAAATTTGTTACCCTCATCAGAAATGTGAGTGTATGGTAACAGTGGAGACATACGTACCAATGGCAAACCTGATGTGAATTCAACCACAAAACTGTCATGAAATTCAGACTCAGTGTCATTAATTTTAACATTCTGCTCTATGTCACCGTAATGCTCAAGAAAACTAATAACTTCCTCATACGGTGAAGAATCGACAGCTCCAACAACTAAGACTGCATTTGGAATTTTAATTCCCAGATCTTCAAAGACCTCCATAATGATAGATTATTATTGGAGAGACTGAATGTGAAACCATGAGCATTAATTACTGCACAAACCAGCTCCTGGCTAGCTCGCCAAAATGTAACACCCAATGAGCTTTATACACTGGTAAGCAGGCTAAAATACAGAAGACTAGATTCATCTACTGGAGCTGGAGAACAGTAATTAATGACAGAGACTGAAGTAGTTTTTTGATGGTACCATGTATTATAATAAACAAGAAGCAATAACAAACATGTAAAATAAATAAACAAAAATAAACCAAACACCACAAAGTATGTACAAATTGCTGCAGCAGTTATTGTTCTTAGGTGCACTTAATACTGTTGCAAAAGAAAGAAATCAAAATCAATACAAGCTCTTTGTCAGAGAAAAATAAGGAAAAGTCCATCATCAGCTGTGCCAACAATCCAGGTCTTTGACACAACTAATTTTCCCTAAGTATGAGTTTTTAAAGTTTAGAGTGTTCATGGAGTTTTGAGTTTATATAAGTTCAAGCATGAAGAGATGTAGTTTGAAGAATCCAGTGTTGGAAGCTGTTTTTGTGAGGGCAAAGATAGTTAAGGAGATGGGCCTTAGGCTGTATTAGCCTCCTACCAGACCATGGGTAGAGTTCAGTTGTAGGCTGGGATTCTGTGCTCCCAGCTGTGCAGTTGGTTAGCTCGCCATCCACAAACCTCCAAGCTGATGAGGTTTGAGGAAATCCAAGTTCATTCAAGTCCACCTGGCCTGTATTAGACAAACACGACTTGTAAGGTTCTATACATCAAGCTAATAACAAAACCTAAAGTTAATAAAAGCTTGACCATGTGTACACAATATAAATCCAAAATAAACTAATAAATCCCAAATAAATACATTATTAATATTTACAATGGAACACTACTGTTCAGTGTTTGTACATAGAACAAAGCAACAATCCATAATAGGCATACAATGCAATACAGACAGTGTTGGGCCTGCAAAAAGCTAAGCACTAGCAGCTAATGCTAAAACAAACAATTCAGACTCACCAATTCCAAGATAATTTCAGACTTAGACTGATGAAACTTTCCTCTGTGTGTTTGTTGTCCGATCTAAAGATTTTACATCAATACATTTAGTCAAATAATACAGTGTGTTCGGGCCGATGCTGTAAAGTTCTGATGACAGAAAGTTTGTGTTCCAGTGGATGGTGAGAGTCAAACAGGAGATACTGGTCTGTGTGGGTTGGTTTTCTGTAAACTTCAATGTTGAGGCTGTCCTCTCTTTCCACGTGGACCAAACAGTCCAAAAAAGGCAGCTTGTTGTCGTATGCATCCTCTCTGGTGAACTTGATGTTGTTGTCGACCGAGTTAATGTGTCTGGTGAACACTTCCACCTCCCATGGTTTGGATTTGGACCCAGGTTTCATCCACACATCCACGTGTTATTCTGACAGGGATCATCCAAACTGATGAAAATCACCAAAAAACCTTTGAGACTGAAGATATTTAGAAACACATTCTGATTCTGGCTCTAACTGTTGGCCTGACTTTCCATTCACAACTAAGTCCTGTTGCCCACAAACCTTTTTCACAACATGTCAAATATTAATTCTTCCTAACATTTACACAAAACCTCGTCCAAAATGATCCAAACATCCCTTTAAAAGATTCTTCAGGAGCCATTTTTGGAAGGTTTTGTCTTTTAAACCACAGAACAAAGACAACTCTACAGTACTGTGACAATAAACTGTAAGGAAATAAAAGCATGGAAGGAATGCCTGAGTTTAAATCAGCCATTGTTCAGTATTGAGACGAGAGATAATGTCATGCTCAGTCCCATGTAAGATATGTTAATGTTGAATGACTGTCAGCTACTACCACACCAAGTTTTAGCTCAGTTTTTACATGATGACAGACAATCAGTAAAGTTCTCTCTGAAGAATCTGCAGATTGTGTTGAATCTTCTCTTTTGAGCAAGCACAAAGGAGACAGTGGAAAGAAACATTCCTTTCAACAGGAAGAAACCTCCAGAAGAACCACTGAGATGTGATTTACATCCAGTGATTATTTTCTGAAAGCTTCATAAAACTTCTTCTTCTAGTGTTTGCAGTGATTATTTTATTTTTTACCTTTTTGTGTTGGGTACAATTCTGGCTCTGACTGCAGGCTGGTCGGGGTGGTGGTGTTCTTCAACTTGCAAGAGTGGTGCCTCAGGAGACACGTCAACCTCACTGTCTACACACATGCACAGAGAAACAAGTGAATATTGTGTAGCACATCAGCCAAGACAAACACCATCAGCCTGACAGATGTGATCTTAAACTTAGGCCTCATCACATTTTTGTTACAGACATGAACACATTTTTGAACATGTCACTGACATAAACAGTTGTTGAGATATTCAAATGCGGTGGGGTGTGGTCGTGAGATGGAGTGAGTCGCACTTGCCAGTGCTCCAGGTAAAAAAAATTTTTAGTACCACCAAGCCCTCTATATGTAATATTTTTTGCCTATCATCACGCACACAACTTCCATCAAGCATCTCTTTTGAAGATTTTGGATTAAAAAATGTCTCAAAAGTCGACAAGATCGAAGAAGGACGCCGAGAAAGATGACGCTGGCCTAACCCTCGAGGCAATTACCTCGCTGCTGGAGGAGCACCGCGCTGCGCTGTCAGCTGAGTTCAAACAAACTTTTCACCAGCTGGATATCAAATTGGACCAAACTCGGCTCGCGGTGGAGGAACACGGCCAGCGTGTGTCATCACTGGAACTTGTCACTAACGACCTGAGCCAGCGCATGTCGGAGGTGGAAAACACCTGCTCAACTCTGCAGGAGGAAAACACCAGACTAAGATCTAAACTGGCGGATTTAGAAAATCGAAGCAGACGGCAGAATATTCGTGTGCTGGGTTTACCGGAATCTATTGAAAGCGGACGTCCCACAGACTTCTTTTCCAACCTGCTGTGTGACATCTACGGGCGTGACACGCTTCCTTCTCCACCCGAACTGGACCGGGCCCATCGAACCCTCGCTCCGAAACCCGCCTCGGACCAGCGGCCGCGCCCGGTTATCCTGCGAGTGCACCGGGTCCAGGTGAAGGAGCTCATGATCCGAGAGGCTCGACGCAGAGGCAGGCTTGAATATCAGGGTAAACCGGTGCGGATCGTGGAAGACTACAGCCCAGAAGTCCTCAACCAGCGAGTGGAATATAAGGACGTGATGTCTGCGCTGTATTCTCTGGGTCTAAAACCTGCTCTGCTTTTTCCTGCTCGACTTCGCGTGACTTTACCTGATGGACACAGAAAGTGGCTGGGCTCGGTCGAGGAGGCGCAGAAGTTCAGTGACACCTTTCAAGCTTCACAGCGCAAGTAATATTTAAACTTTTCTTCTAACTGATGAACAATGCGCTGTTCCCGCACTGGCTTTGATTATTACACTAAACTTTTCTTTACATGAGGTGAGGAACAGATGAGCAGGACTCTGCCCATACTCTGATTATCTGAGACTTTTTTAGTTGCAGCTTTTTTTGAACTATTAACATTTTTGAAATGAAACATTTTTCCTTTTCTCGTTTACCTGTTGACTATTTTGAGCTGAATCTTGGGTTAGTCCTGGATTGATTGATAATTAATTTGAGATTGGGATTAATTTAACTTTACGTTTGTATATGTGTGCGTGATTACCGGTACACATTTATGTGTATACATTTTTTGGCCTTGCATACTTTAAACTAGTTTGTGAGGTGCTTATAAAATTTTTTTTTTTTTTTTTTTTAGGCATTAGGTATTTAGGCACATAAATAATTGAAGTAGGCCTATCCAGGTATAAAAATGGGTGAAATATATAATGTTTTTAATATATTATTTTGAACTATTAACATTTTTCCTCTTCTTGTTTACCTGTTGACTATCTTGAATTGAATCTTGAATTGGTCTTGGACTGATTGAAGATTTAATTTAGGATTAGGATTAATTTAACCTTGTTTATATGTGTATGCGTGATCACACATCTATGTGTACATTTTTGGCCTTGCATGAGGTGCTTATACATTTTTTTTTTCCTCTGATGATACTGGAGCACTAGTTTAAAAGTTAGACAGGAGACTTATTTTTAATTTCTATGGAGCTTGCTGCTTCTGTCTGTTGCAGCTGTCCAGGGTGGGAAAGGGAGGGGGGTGGGGGGTCCATCACTGCCATTAATTTATATTTTCTTTCACTTTGCCAAGAACTGCACAGCCATCAACACATTAGACTGTATTACCTACCTTTCTTATACAAATTATTAGTAATATGAGTGGTCAGTTGGTGTTGTCAAGCTGGAACGTCAAAGGTTTGAACCACCCCGTCAAGAGAAGGAAGGTGCTCTCTCATTTAAAACAGTTAAATACAGGCATTGCTTTCCTGCAGGAGACTCACATTAGAAGTGACGATAGCAAACGATTACTGCAAACATGGCACGGGCAGAGTTTCCATTCCTCATTTCGAGCAAAGGCTCGGGGCGTCTCGATCCTCATCAGTCAAGACATTTCATTTGAACCTTTTCAAGTTAACTCAGATAAATATGGTCGTTTTGTGATTGTTTCCGGTAAATTGTACAACACACCAGTAGTGCTAGTTAACGTTTATGCCCCAAATACGGATGATGTTGGTTTCTTTGAGAAATTATTCTCACTGCTCCCGGACCTAAACACATACTCATTGATACTCAGTGGTGACTTGAATTGCTGGTTGGACCCAGTTTTGGACAGATCCTCTACAAACCCTGCCACAGCCAGCAGGTCGTCCCACACTATTCGTGCCTTTCTATCTAAGTATGGCGTTTTTTACACCCAGCTGAGAGAGAATATTCTTTTTTTTCTCATGTTCATCATTCATACTCGAGGATCGATTACTTTTTCATGGACAACAAACTTCTTCCCTCTGTCCGTGGCTGTGACTACCACAGTATTGTCATCTCAGACCATGCACCTGTCACTCTGTCTTTGTCCCTCCCTGACATTCCTATAAGGAGTAGACAGTGGAGATTCAATTCAACGTTACTGTTAAACAATGATTTTGTTACATTTATAGAAAAAGAAATAACCTTCTTTCTATCCATAAACAGAACTCCTGGGATCCCACTGTCAACAGTTTGGGATACCCTTAAGGCCTATCTTAGGGGACAAATCATTTCATATACCGCCCGGCTGAGGCAAAAATCTCAAAAAGAAAGAACTGATTTAGCCCAGCAGATAAAAGAAATTGATCAACAATATGCTCAAAACAAATGCCCTAATCTGTACAAAAAAAAGTAGAACTCAAAACTAAGTTTGATTTATTGTCTACATACTCAATAGAACAATCACTTTTGAAAAGTAAATCATCATTTTACATACATGGAGAAAAGTCAGGAAAACTACTGGCAAATCAGTTGAAGGGTGCCATGGCTAAACAAATCATCCCTAAGATCCAATTAGAGAACGGCACCACAACTCTAGATCATTTACAAATTAACAGAGCATTTAAGGACTTTTATTCCCATTTATATACTTCAGAATCCCAAACCAACAAGAATTTATCTTCTCAGTTTTTCGAAAAGACCAACATGCCAAAACTCACACCCAACCTGAAAGATGCACTGGAGATCCCAATATCCCTGACAGAAATTGTGTCAGCTGTATCGGTAATGCAGTCTGGCAAATGTCCGGGTCCTGACGGCTTCCCTGCTGAATTTTTAAAGAAATTTTCTTCATTACTTTCCCCACTCCTACACTCGGTTCTCTTAGAGTCATTTGACCAAGGATCCCTTCCGAAATCTTTTTTAGAGGCCTGCATTACCCTCATTGCAAAGAAAGGAAAAGACCCAACTCACTGTTCCTCTTATCGACCAATCTCCCTTTTAAATACAGACGCCAAAATTTTAGCCAAAGTTCTTGCTCAAAGGTTGGAAAAGATCCTTCCTTTCATCATATCAAAAGACCAGACTGGATTCATTAAAGGCAGGCACTCCTTTTTTAATGTCAGACGCCTTTTTGACATTATTTATTCTCCTTCGGATACTGTTCCTGAGTGTGTTATTTCCCTTGATGCAGAGAAAGCATTTGATCGGGTTGAATGGGACTACTTGTTTAATGTTCTTGACAAATTTGGTTTTGGCCCCAATTTCATTACATGGGTGCAATTAATTTATTCACATCCCACCGCAACCATTCGTACCAACTCTCAGATATCAAAACCCTTCAGTCTACATCGAGGAACTCGCCAGGGATGCCCACTGAGCCCTATGCTCTTTGACCTGGCAATTGAACCTCTTGCCACTGCTTTGCGGTCCTGTGACACAATTTCAGGAATCTGGAGAGGCGATATGGAGCACAAGGTCTCCCTTTATGCTGATGACCTTTTACTTTTCATTTCTCATCCGACTGACACGCTGCCCTCCGTTTTATCATTACTTGAGGAATTTGGAATAAACTCTGGTTACAAATTAAACCTGAGTAAAAGTGTAATTTTCCCTGTCAATACCCTGGCGCAGACTCTTGACTTTGGTAAATGGCCTCTTAAAATTGAGAAGACAAAATTCTCTTACCTGGGTGTTACAGTTACGAGGAGGTATAAAGATTTATATCAAGAAAACTTTGTCTCTCTGTTGAATCAGACAAAGCAGGCATTATCCCGATGGTCACCGCTTTCCATTTCCCTCACAGGCCGTATTAACTCAGTCAAGATGGTCACTTTACCTAAGTTTTTATATCTTTTTCAAAATATTCCTGTTTTTATCCCTGGTTCATTCTTTGTTCAGTTAGATTCCATCATTTCATCATATCTGTGGCAAGGAAAACGTCCACGCTTAAATAAGACACATCTCCAAAAAACTAAGGCCGCAGGCGGTCTTGCCCTTCCAAATTTCCGCTTTTATTATTGGGCAGCAAACTTGCACTGTCTAGCATTCTGGTCATTCTATTACAACAGGCCTGACAGCCCTGACTGGGTAGAGATGGAGTCACAGTGTTCTGGGAAATGGTCCTCCGTGGCTTTCTTGGGATCCTCACTCCCGCTTCCACCACTTACAACTGTTATAAATCCAGTTATAAAACACTCACTAAAAATCTGGGCACAATTTCGTAAATGTTTCAATTTCTCTAGTTTCTCTCTCTATAGCCCTATCATGTCTAACCAACTTTTCAAACCCTCATCTCAGGACTCTGTTTTTAAAGAATGGCAAAGAAGGGGTATAGTACGCTTCAATGACTTGTTTCTCAATAACACTTTAGCTTCATTTCAACAACTATGTGAAAAATTTAGTCTTCCCCAGTCCAATTTTTTTAGGTATCTCCAAATACGGCACTTTATTACTCTTCATTTGTCCAGCCTCTCCATTTCAACTGATAGCAGTATTGTTGACACTATTCTTTCTCTAGACCCAAATAAAAAACAGTCCATTTCATTCATTTACAGTAAACTATTGGATTTGAAGCGTGCTTCCTCAGATAAAATCAAAGCTGCTTGGGAAGAGGATCTCGGCTCCTCTATTTCAGAGGACTCTTGGACCTCCATACTCAAACTGGTGAGCTCCAGTTCTCTCTGTGCTAGACATTGTCTAATACAATTTAAAGTGGTGCACAGAGCTCACATCTCTAAACTGAAATTGTCCTCTATGTATCCTGATGTCAGCCCATACTGTGTGAGATGCAAACATGCTGAAGCCTCTCTCTCCCATATGTTTTGGTTTTGCCCATCTCTGAACAAATATTGGCGGGAAATCTTTCAGACTTTATCACATGTACTAGATACACGCCTGAACCCTGACCCACTGATTGCTCTGTTTGGTCTTGTAGAGGGCATGACAAACCTAAATAAAAACCAACAACATGTAATATCGTTCACCTCTCTCCTGGCCAGACGAGCTATTTTGCTTAGGTGGAAAGAACCGTTTCCACCCACTCACGCTCAGTGGTTGGCTGACATCATGTCCTGTTTAAAGCTGGAGAAAATCAGATTCACACTCCAACAGAAAGAGGGTAAATTTGAGAATGTCTGGGGACCTTTCCTGAATCTGTTCCAGTCTCTTTGACAACACAACTCATTCAGGTTAATGCAGTCTCTTGGCTATTTTACCTTTTATTTATTTTTTTCCTTTTCTTTTGGCAGTGATTGGGTAGGGATTATTTTCTACATGTTGTAACTTAGATTGATTGTTGTGTTTTTTGTTGTTGTTGTTGTTGTTGTTTTTGTTTGTTGTTGTTGTCTGAAGAAAAAAAATGAAAATTCAATAAAAAAGATCTTGAATTTGAGATATTCAAATGCACTATAACAGGAAGTGATGATCTTTTTTGTAAGATATTCCAGGAAACAGGAGCAGAGTAGGAGAAGGTCCTTTTGTCTAGTTCAGTCCTCACTGACGGAACACTGCAGGTAATCATGTCCTGAGAGCGCACACTGTAGCTGCACTCACACAGAGACATGTAGGAGGAGATGTATGAGGGCAGCAGACCAAGAAGTGATTTAAAGATGAAAATGTACCAGTGGAAGAGTCTGCGTGAAGTTAATGATGTCCAGTTAACCAGTGAATACAGGGTGCAGTGGTGGGTACGATAATCACAACCAGTTATGAATCTTAGTGCACCATGATAGACAACATCCAACATCTGCAGGATGCACCATGATAGACAACATCCAACATCTGCAGGATGCACCATGATAGACAACATCCAACATGCAGGATTCATTCAACCTTTATTTAGTCAGGTAAATCTTTTGAACCTCATGGGCTCATTTACGAAAGCGACCTGCTAAAACTAAAGAACAATGAACAGCAGTGATAGAATTTCATTAAACAATAAACAAACAAACAATAAACAATAGAAAACAAAAAGAGAGAAAAAAACAAAAGATTTTTTTTTTCTTTTTTTTAACAAAGTATCAAAAAACTAGCAAAACATTATAAGGTAGACGTATAAAATCAAAGACAGGAACAAATCTGCATTGGTTTTTGCCAGGATTCCAACAGATTCTGAAAACCATTTAGAGAAGTCAAGGTCGAGAGCTTCAGATCTTTTTGTAAGATATTCCATGAAGCAGGAGCAGAGTAGGAGAAGGCCCTTTTTCCAAGTTCAGTCCTCACTGACGGAACACTGCAGGTACCGTATTTTTCCGGTGTATAGGTCGCACCTTTTTATGGTTTTTTTCAAGGCCTGCGACCTATACTCAGGTGCGACCTATATATGGCTTGTTATCACTTTCGGTGAAACAAATTTTTAAATCCAGCTCATTTCACAATTACGTTCATTTATTAAGGAAAAGTTCAGCTCAGACATATATTTGCTATAATTTTTATCAAACAAATAATTGTTTTTAAGTGTTAATCTTCTTAAAAGCCTTGCTGTGCGCTCCTGTGGCAGACATTTGCAGCAGAGCTAAACGTAGGTGCGACCTATCTAGGGATTTTTCCAATCTATTGGTGATAATTGGACAATGCGACCTATACACAGGTGCGACCTATACACCAGAAAATACTGTAATCATGTCCTGAGAGCGCACACTGTAGCTGCACTCACGCAAAGACATGTAGGAGGAGATGTATGAGGGCAGCAGACCAAGAAGTGATTTAAAGATGAAAATGTACCAGTGGAAGAGTCTGCGTGAGGTTAATGATGTCCAGTTAACCAGTGAATACAGGGTGCAGTGGTGGGTACGATAATCACAACCAGTTATGAATCTTAGTGCACCATGATAGACAACATCCAACATCCGCAGGGTGCTTGTAGGAGCATTCATGTAGAGAATGTCACCGTAATCAATGGAGGGAAGGAAAGTCACAGATACAAGGCGTTTCCTAACATTCAGTGATAGACATGATCTGTTTCTGAAAAAGAAACCCAGTTTAACTTTCAGTTTCTTCACTAGGTTTTCCACGTGGAGTTTAAAAGAGAGATGTGAATCAATCAGGATACCCAGATATTTATAGGAATCAACAAACTCAATAGGGACACCATTTGAAGATAAAATCAGAGGAAGATCTGCTGGAACAGACTTCCTATTTGAAAAAATCATCCCTTTTGTTTTAACTCTGATTCGATTAGTGCTGTCTGGACTGAGAGACGTGTCGCACCTCGATGGCGTCATCAGAACGCTGCGTCTGTAGGCCTTTGTAGTCCTCTGCGCACGAAGTGGCGAGGAAAACGTGGAGTGGACTTCAGTCTGCTTAAACCGGTTCAAAAAGCTCCTATTCCAACTGGTATTAAATTAGAACTTTTCAATGTGCAGTCACTTTCCAACAAGTCATGTTTAATTCATGATCACATTCTGGAGAAGGACTTGGACCTCATGTGTCTTACAGAGACGTGGCACCAACCAGAGGTGTTCAGTTCTCTGAATGAGGCGTGTCCCTCTGGATACAGTTATCTGCAGAGAGCCCGCAGCACTGGCCGTGGTGGTGGTCTGGCAGTAATTTAAAATTGTCTCATCTGTCTTCTCAGGACTTTTCCTCTTTTGAATGTCTGGCTTTCAGCTTCAAAGCCCCACTCCTGATGAATGTTATATTAATTTATAGACCTCCCAAACCGCATGTTTCATTTAACTCAGAGATGCATGACCTCCTCACTTTTTTCTGCACCTCCCCTGTGAAGACTATTTTTCTTGGCGACTTAAATATCCACGTGGACAATTCTTCTTCACCTCTGGCAACAGATTTTAAGTCTCTTCTGGACTCTCTTAATCTCACTCAACATGTTGACGCCCCTACGCACAGCAGGGGGCATACTCTGGATTTGGTGATTACAGACACTGTACTCATCAATAACTTATCTGTATATGACCTGGGTGTCTCAGACCACAGGGTCATCTCCCTGGAAGTGCCTTCATCTTCGCCTGCTTCAAATCCAAAACGACCCATCCAGTTCCGTGACCTTAAAAACATTTCCCTTGATGTTCTGTCTGCTGATCTTCACACCCTGACCGCTGTCAATCATCCTTCTGCAGATGACTCTGTGGATTACTACAACCAATCTCTTCGGGAGCTCCTGGACCTACACGCCCCCTTAAAGACAAGACTGGTGTCTTTCTCGCGCTCAGCTCCTTGGTACACTGATGAGCTGCGCAAGATGAAGGCAACTGGCCGTGCTATTGAGAGACGTGTAAAATCATCTGGTCTGTCTGTGCATAAGCAGGCATATAAAGAACATCAGAAAGCATACGCCTATTCTCTTAAAGAAGCACGCTCCAAATATTATTCTAACATCATCAACACCTGCCCTGGAAACTCTAAACAGCTCTTCTCCACAATCACTCGTCTGCTTAATCCCATTAAGCAAACTCTTGAGGACTCTGCTCAAAAATGTGACCTGTTTCTTTCATCTTTTAAAACCAAAGTTGACACTATCAGATCTCAGCTCCACAACCTCCCCGTTCTCAGTGTGCCACCCACCCGTCTGCATTCTGGGACCCTAAACAGCTTTGACGAAGTTGTTCAGAGTGAGGTGGAGGCCATCATCAAGAAAATGAAGCCTTCATCCTGCGCCCTGGATCCTTTCCCCTCTTCTCTCATAAAAACCAATCATTCTGCAATAGGCCCACTTATCACTCAAATAATAAATCAGTCTCTACAATCTGGTCATGTTCCACTGCCTCTAAAAACCGCCATCATTAGGCCTCTTCTGAAAAAATCTAATTTGGATCCCGACATTTTTTCAAATTACCGCCCAATTTCACACCTCCCTTTTCTGTCTAAAGTGCTGGAAAAAGCTGTTGCTGCTCAGCTGCAGGATCACTTACAACAACACTCCCTGTATGAGAAGTTCCAGTCTGGATTCAGGGCAGCTCACAGTACAGAGACTGCATTGCTGAGGGTTACCAATGATGTCCTCTTGGCTGCTGACACTGGCTCTCCCTCCATCCTTGTCCTCCTTGACCTCACTGCAGCCTTCGACACTGTGGACCATAGTATCCTCCTCCACCGTCTTCATGTGGAGGTCGGTCTCTGCGACACAGTCCTGGACTGGTTCAAATCTTTCCTCTCCAATAGGCTGGAATGTGTTAGTCTTGGCAACGCCACGTCCCAGACAGTTTGTGTCTCCTGTGGTGTCCCTCAGGGGTCGGTTCTGGGGCCCCTGCTGTTTTCCCTTTACATGCTGCCTTTAGGTCAAATTATTAATCAGTTCAACATTTCTTTTCACTGTTATGCCGACGATACACAGCTTTACATCAGGACTGGAGCATCCTCATCTTCCACCTTGTCATCTCCATCTTCACTCACTGCCCTCTCTGCCTGCCTGGAGGCAATTAGGGCATGGATGAATCAGAACTTTCTTCAATTAAACTGCTCCAAGACTGAGGCCATACTGATTGGCACCCCTCACCAGGTACAAACATCTCCTATAACAAGACTTTCCTTTTCTGGACAAGACATCCCCCTCTCCACCTCTGTTACTAATCTTGGAATAAAAATGGACTCCAATCTTACATTTGAAAATCACATTAAGCATCTGTTTAAAACTTGCTTCTTCCATCTTCGAAACATCTCCAGACTTCGCCCATCCCTAACTTTTTCCGATGCTGAGAAGCTCGTCCATGCTTTTGTCTCCTCCAGGCTCGACTACTGCAACTCCCTGTTTATTGGAATCCCTGGCAAAAACCTTCAGAAACTTCAATATATTCAAAACAGTGCAGCAAGGATCTTGTTGAGAGTTCGTAAATTTGAACATATTACGCCCATTCTCCATAACCTTCATTGGCTTCCTGTCGCCTACAGAATTCAGTACAAAACTGCTCTCATTACACATCAATGCTTACACGGAACTTCACCAGATTATCTGAAGGATATTCTCATTCCATACTCATCCACCCGTTCGCTGCGGTCACAGAACAGCAATCTCCTTCACATTCCGAGAACCAAATTAAGGACCATGGGAGACCGGGCTTTCAGTGTGGCTGCCCCCCGCCTGTGGAACTCTCTTCCTGAATGTCTAAGAGCCCCACAGTCTGTGGTTGACTTTAAGAGCGACTTGAAGACCTTTCTTTTCGACCAAGCATACTCTACCTCCTCATGATTCTACTTTTGATCTTAGCTGATATTGTTATTGATTTTAATTGTTTTATTATTTGTTTTATTGTAATTTAATTCTGTTGCTCCTTGTAGCACTTTGAGATTTTCATTAATGAAAAGTGCGTTATAAATTGAATTCATTATTATTATTATTATTATCAGCATTTAGGACAAGTTTGAGACGGAACAAATCTGACTGGATGATGTCAAAAGCGGATTGCAGTAACTGGAAAGCCTTAGCTACTGTTTTAGCTCGGCAATAAACAACTGTATCATCAGCATAGAAATGTAAGGATGCATCAGGGATGCAGTGACCTACATTAGCTATGTAGATTGTAAAGAGAGTTGGTCCTAAAACTGAGCCTTGTGGTACACCATTTTTAACTGTTAAATAGCTGGAAGAAGCACCGTTATGTTGAACACATTGCCTCCGATTGGAAAATAGTTAGAAAACCAACCGATGGTGTGATCAGAGGATGCACCATGATAGACAACATCCAACATCTGCAGGATGCACCATGATAGACAACATCCAACATCCGCAGGATGCACCATGATAGACAACATCCAACATCTGCAGGATGCACCATGATAGACAACATCCAACATCTGCAGGATGCACCATGATAGACAACATCCAACATCTGCAGGATGCACCATGATAGACAACATCCAACATCTGCAGGATGCACCATGATAGACAACATCCAACATCTGCAGGATGCACCATGATAGACAACATCCAACATCTGCAGGATGCACCATGATAGACAACATCCAACATCTGCAGGATGCACCATGATAGACAACATCCAACATCTGCAGGATGCACCATGATAGACAACATCCAACATCTGCAGGATGCACCATGATAGACAACATCCAACATCTGCAGGATGCACATGATA
>JBBPBX010088194.1:0-14546 GCA_038048925.1 Garcialebias charrua
CTCTCTGGTGAACATGATGATATCCACAGATTTCATGTATTAGGTCAAATCATGGATCTGGGCCACGAGCTCTGATGTTTTCACCAGAAACATCAACTTCATTGACGAAAAGCTAGCTATTCAGTACCTGACGCAATGTCTGCACCTCAAGGATAAGAGACAATCTGCTGAGGACCAACATGTTCATATTTTAGACAGATGGTTTGAGAGGGGTGTGAAGAAAGACATCAGAGTCAGAATAAGCTTTATGATCATTGGACCAAAATACAGTGAGATTATGTTCGTACAGTCATCTGAAAGATGGGCGGAGTGCACGTTACTGCTGCTCCTTGAGAGTGCCCTTGTCCTTTTTCAGAATACTTTTTAGATAAGAAAGGGGGAAAGGCCATGAGGATAGGATAGTGGCATTACAAAAGATCTCTCCACACCTGGTCCTTATCAAGACACAATTTAAGACATCAAAAAACTACCAGCAAGCACATTTATAGACACATTACATATGTATTTGATGGAAAGATGGTGGGACTTGTCCATGAAGCACTTCCAGATGGTTCATTGTCCTGATGAGATGTTGGTGTCTGCCAGTACAGCTCTGATAAGCCTTCACAGAAGTTCTCGGGGGGCGGGGTGTGTGTATGCAATAGACGTAGAGCAGTTGTTCTCCAATGCAGATCCAAAGCAGACTAAAGCCTGGTTTATACTTCTTGTCTTACGTCTTTTACCCCCCGTTGAGTGAAGAAAAGTTGTGCTACTTCCGTCTGCACTCCCGCTGCGATCCCCCAGTGACAGCTTGTCTTGTACGTGGCCCCCAGTCAGAACTGCGAGACGCCGACGATGCGGCTCGCAGCGTGTGATTGGTTCAAAGTTTGTGGGCACTTTTTGTTTTTGCTTTGACAGACATGGATAGTTTTGAAGAGAAACTTGTCTGTGCGCGCGCGCACACGCAAACCGTGCGTCTCTGCACTTTGCGCGTTGCACCCAACACACACACACACACCAATACATATATATTTATATATATATATATATATTTACGAACATGCGCACACACAAAAGCGTGCGCGTGTAAAGTTGACAAAATGAAGAGGATCGCGCATGCGCGCAGCTTTTAAAACAAAGAAAACTGCTGTTATGCGTAAAAATGCGCGTTTATGAGGGGTGGTTCGTTTAAAGGATAAGTTGACCTGATAAAGCAACACGCCTCGGTGGTCCACTGGAAACGCGTCGCGTTGCCACTCCAAACCTTATATAGACTTGGGTTCTAGACACGTTCCCAGTGAACCACTGAGGCATGTTTATCTTTCAAGGTCCACATTTCTTTTAAACGAACCGCCCCTCATAAAATCCTGGCTAGACCACCCCGAGGAGAGAAACTCGCTGACGTATGCAGTGGGAGGGAAGAGGGAGGGATTTATTATAATGTATCACCCACGTCTTGCCAAGTATAAACACTCAATGCGGTCGGTGACACACACGCAATTACGTCATCGCTGGGCACTCAACGGGGGGCAAAAGACGTAAGACAAGAAGTATAAACCAGGCTAAAAAGAACCATGCTGAACAGCTCACTGAAATGATTAACTCTGAACATACATTTTACTCGTCGTCCCTCCCTGAGGCCATGTACAAGTTGTGCAACTGTTCCTGCCTGAAGTGTGGGAGGGGTTAAAGATGTCGGCCAGCACCTCGCAGAGCTGATCGCTGCTGTATTATTTTTGGAGAATTATTTCTTATTATCGTTGCACGGTGGTTCAGTTGGTAGAGCTGTTGCCTCTCAGCAGGAAGGTCACTGGTTCAAATCTCAGTCAGGAGCCTTTCTGGGTGGAGTTTGCCTGTTCTCTCCATGCTGGGTGCATTTTCTCTGCGTGCTCTGGTTTCCTCCCAAACCAGCCACCAGGGAGCACATGCTGGTGTTGACCACGTTTGTGTTCAACGCAGACGTAATGAACTTTTCTCTGTTCTCATCTTCAGGAGGAAGACGTGAGCAAACTGGAGGCCGAGCTTCAGGTTCTGACGGACGGACCAGCACGACCCGCTTCATGAAGCTGACAGGAAGTGACGTGCTCCTTCACTGGTGTTTGTCACTGAAACTCTCCCGAGTTCAGTGCTGAATATTTAGTTTTTGTTTTTAATGTAACGCTGCTGATGGATTTTACAGTGAACGTTGCTCTCAAATGAAAAGCACACCTTTTCTGTTTGTTGTTTGTTTGCGTTGTTTATTTAATCCATGAAGGACGTCTGGAGCTAAAGGGAACAACTGAACACAAACATGCCTTTTTTAACGCCCTCATCATTCTCCTCAGTTCAGTGTGATGTTTGTGTTGTGTTAGTAGTGTTAATCCTACAGATTATTTATCAGAATGAGGATTAGAGCTCCAGGTGGACTCATGGATCCAGAGTTTGGCTCACCAACTCAAGAAACACAGTCTGCATATTGCAGGAATATCTTCTGATGTCGTACATTATGTTGTCACCTGTGTCTGAACTGTGTAAATAAAGAAACAAGTCAACCTTCTGTATTTAAACAACAGCTCTTTATCTACTGCCGCCAAAGGTGGAGGGGCCACGATGTGTGTTTGTCTGTACTGTTAGTAAAATATCACATAAATCACTCATTGGAATTTAAATGAAACTTAGAAAACAATCATTGGCTTGACATCTGCATCTGAATAACTTTTATTAGATTTATTGTAGTATACGTAAATATAATAAAGCTCAGGGTTCTTTATTGTCATTCGCATCACATGTGGTACATGAGGTGGAATGAAATTGTGTAGTCCCAGTTACATCCAACAATAGCAAAAATATCAATTATAAAATAAACGGTACACTAAAAGATCTAAGATACGCTAGTCACTAATGGTGCAATACACCGAACAACAGCAGCACGAGCATGAGTCTGTGTGAGCAGATGAATACGAATGAATGAATACAGCAGCATGAAATAATCAGCAGCACATAACAATCAAAGTGGCATTACATTTTTTTTCAGTGATACAGTAATCCTTATTATAATTCAAATGTATAATTGAAAAGAGTTGTAGAAAAGAGTTAACCCAGTTCAAGATGGCTGCCACAGCCAAGCAAGCATATTTCCAAGACATTGAGCAAATGTTTTGTAGCAGCTGAGTCACTTCAGACACGTATTTTGCAACATTTTGTGCAACATGCTTGTCTGACATTTGCATTCACAGTTGGAGTCATGCCTGATTGTTATGGTATTGTTTTTTTGGATTGCTACAATTTCACTTCGTTTTTACTGAAATGTTCTATAATCTTACTCTTACTAATCTTACCAGTTGTTTTTTGTGTTGAACGTTTTTTCTTACTCCTAAATGTCACTTTTAATTTGGAGAATATTTATTAGTTTTTGTTTTGTCACTGATCATTCCCGAGCTTTTACTTTGAAAAGAAACTGTTGGATTTCCTGTTTCGACTCCGGGAGACGTGTGCGTGATGACGTCACCGCGTTTCCATTGGTCATCCTCTCTTTCAGTGAGTGCGAGCGGGAGCTTTTAAGGGATCTGCAAGAGGCCGGAGAAAGCAGCAGGTATTTCATAAACCCTGTTAAATCCAGTTCGTAGGTTTTAATGTTGTGTCGCAGTTGTTCAGGTTTGGCGGCGGTTCTGTGCAAATTGAAACCTTCAACAACTGACAGCGCAAAGAAAACTGCGCTAACCATAGATATAAAACATAACATGTTCTATATCTATGGCGCTAACTAGCCTATGCTAACAAGTTAGCTAATGTTTATGAGACGAACAGGATCACGGATGTAAACAAGACCAGTGTCAAAACCTTAAGCGTTTTGTTCAAAATACGTTTCGCTAGTGTTGAACTTGGATATCTGTGCTTGGACCAAAGTTATTTATTTTATATGTGAATGACTTGGTAAATGTGTCAGGACTACTTAAATGTGTTCTTTTTGCCGATGACACCACATTTTTCTGTTCGGGTAATGACATAAAACAGATTTTGGATATGATGAAAACAGAATTTATAAAAATACAAACTTGGTTTAAATTAAACAAATTATCTTTGAATTTAGATAAAACTAATTACATGATATTCAGTAACAAAAAGAGAATTGTTGACGATCCATTTGAAATTGAAGATGTTGTGATCTGTAAAGTGAGTGAAGTGAAGTTTCTGGGTGTTATCATTGATGACAAACTGACATGGAAACATCATGTAAATTCCATTAAAACAAAAATAGCTAGATCAATTGCAGTACTGTATAAAGTCAGGGATTTTTTAATTGATAAAGCTCTGTATATGTTGTATAACACAATCATTGTTCCACATTTAATCTATTGTATTGAGGTTTGGGGAAAAGCGTGCAAAACAATTACAAAGCCTGTTTTTATTTTACAAAAGAGAGCTGTAAGAGTAATCACCAGAAAACATTTCAGTCACCCATCAAACACCTTGTTTCTTCAGCTAAACTTATTGAAATTCCAGGAATTGGTAGAATATAGTATTTTATCAGTTATGTATAGGGCTCATAATAACACATTACCTTTAAATATCCAAAGAAATTTTATAAAAAGACAAAGTTATTACAATCTCAAAGGGACAGAGATATTCATCAAACCACAATTCAGAACCAGCTTAAAGGGACGGTCTACCTCAATTCAGGGAGTTCGATTGTGGAATGCTCTGGAGAGTGATGTTAAAAATGCAAAATCAATGTATACATTTAAGAAAAAGGTCAAAAAGGACTTGCTCAAAAACTATATATGATGTAACTTAGTGTGTTTGTGTATTACACTTATGTTGACTGATGATGTAGCTTAGTGTGTTTGTGTATTACAGTTAGAAAAATTAAGTAGAGTTATTCATTTGTGATGTAGTTTGTGTATTACAGTTAGAAAAATTAAGTAGAATTATTCATTTTGTGATGTAGTTTGTGTATTACAGTTAGGAAAATTAAGTAGAATTATTCATTTTGTGATGTAGTTTGTGTATTACAGTTAGGAAAATTAAGTAGAATTATTCATTTTGTGATGTAGTTTGAAGGTTATCATTGGTTGAACAAACTGTGAAATAAGGGGCAGATATAATAAGATTTCATCTTCTTTCTGCTCCCTTCATTTTATCCTACTTGTATTCTTGTATCTGATGAAACTGTCTTGTATTGTTCTTTTAAAATGAATGAATAAACATCAAATCAGTCTCTGTTCTGATCTCCTGACTGGCAGATCTGGAAGAGATGGCGATGAGAAGTGAAGTGAGAGGTGAAGCTGCAGAGGTGGAGGAGGAGAATTTTGGCCCACAGCTTCTGTCCAGACTGGAGGTTTGTGTCCTGCTGCAGTCCTCCAGATTCACTTAGTCAGCATTCACAGCTACCATCTATATTAACTAGATACATATAAACAGACTGTACTTAAGCACATCTGTATTAAGAGTGTCTTTCTGTAGTGTCTTTTTATTTTATCAAGACACTCAAAGCTCTTGACTGCTGGTGGATTCGAACCCACAACTCTTGCATTAGAGGACGACTGCTCTAACCACAGCCACCCGCTATTAGTTGTCTTGATCTAAACTTGCAGACGTGCACCTAAAAATCCCTCTTTGTGAACACCTTGTGTTTATTATCACAAACTAAAGCAGAAAATAAGCATCAACACATTTACATGAAAAACACCTCGAGCTGCTTCAGCTAAAATACTGCACGTTGTTTTTTAGTTAACCTGCTAAAAGTGCAATTTAACCATCAAATTCAATAATAAATTAAATGAAGTTGTCACGTCAGTTCATGCTGGTTTAGGTTAAAAAAAAGTTTTTCCAACATTGCAACAATTTTTTCATGAATAAAATTTATATTCTGACACCAAAGTTCATGCTCAATAATCCAGGTAAAAATAAAACAATGTTCAGTCAGGTCAACTGGACTTTTTTTTCTTTTTCTGAGACATTTCGTCCTTCATCCAAAGGACTTCTTCAATCTGAGGAGCCACAAACAAACTGAGTCCCACATACTTATCACCAGCAAAGCGTTTTTTTATTTTTTCCTCTATGAGATTGTGCTGTTTGTGGGACTCAGTTTGTGGCTCCTCAGATTGAAGAAGTCCTTTGGATGTAGGACGAAACGTCTCAGAAAAAGAAAAAAAAGTCCAGATGCCCTGACTGAACATTGTTTATATTCTGACATTTACTTTACTCTCAAAATTAAAGAAAACAAATCACGTTTTTTTTCTTTATGATTGACCCTAATATGCTTTTGCATGAACATTCATCAGGAACAGTACCAAATTCATGACACATGCACAGTCTCAGATTCTTTTGTCTAGTCTAGCTCAAACATTTTTATTTTATTCAGATTTAAAAGGTAAACAACCAAACCAGCCACAAGGGAGCACAAGCCAGTGTTTCTATTGTGCCAGTCCCAAGCCGGGTAAATGTTGAGGGTTGTGTCAGGAAGAACATCGACATAAAACACTTTATACCAGAACTATAATGCGAGTTCATCAAAGTGAAACCATACCGGATCGGTCGAGGCCCGGGTTAACAACGACCGCCACCGTGCTGTTGACAAACAGGGTGCCGGCGGAAATTGTACTACTGTTAGTCGAAGACCCCGAGGAGGGAAACATGTCAGGAGACAGAGGGAGAGAGGAAAGTGAAGAATGTAGGACTGAGGGTTGCAACTCTAAATGTGGGGACAATGACAGGCAAAGGTAGAGAGCTGGCTGACATGATGCAGAGAAGGAAGGTAGATGTTTTATGTGTCCAAGAGACCAAGTGGAAGGGCAGCAAGGCTCGCAGTATTGGAGCAGGGTTCAAACTGTTTTACCATGGTGTGGATAGAAAGAGAAATGGAGTAGCTGCCCGTGTCATCACTCAAACCTCCTACTATAACCACATCACTCCTGTCCTGCAGCAGCTCCACTGGCTCCCGGTTAAATCACGCATCATCTTCAAAATTCTACTCCTCACGTTCAAAGCTATCCACAACCTTGCCCCTCCTTATCTATCTGACCTCCTACAAATCTCCATCCCATCACGCTCTCTCAGATCCTCCTCTTCGCTACATCTCCATGTACCCTCTGCCCGCCTCTCCACCATGGGGAGCAGGGCCTTCACCTGCTCTGCCCCTCACCTCTGGAACGCTCTACCGCCAGACCTTCGAAACACCACCTCCCTTTCTCTGTTCAAGACTGCCCTGAAAACCCATCTCTTTAGACTAGCTTATCACTAACTTTACTAAATGTATTTTTATCTTCCATTTTATATCCTTTATGTATTTTATATTTCAATTTGTCGCTGATAATGTTTGCTCTGTATTCACTGTGTTGGTTTGTTAAGTGTCCTTGGGTGTCATGAAAGGCACTTTTAAATAAAATGATTATTATTATTATAGTAGGGGTGGTCCTGAAGGAGGAGTTGGCAAAGAATGTAATAGAGGTGTAAAGAGTGTCAGATAGGTTGATGTGCCTGAAGGTAGAAGTAGAAGGTCTGATGCTAAACATCGTCAGTGGTTATGCTCCACAGGTTGGATGGGATGGGGAGGAGAAAGATACATTTTGGAAATATTTGGATGAAGTGATAGAGAGTATTCCCAGGGAGGAAAGAGTGGTGATTGGAGCAGACCTGAATGGACATGTTGGTGAAGGAAACAGAGGATGAGGAAGTGATGGGTAGGTTTGGTGTCAAGGAAAGAAACCAGGAAGGACAGATGGTGGTGGATTTTGCCAAGAGAATGGAAATGGCTATAGTCAATACCTATTTCCAAAAGAGGGAGGAACATAGAGTGACCTATAAGAGTGGAGGAAGGAGTACACAGGTCGACTACATTCTGTGTAGAAGAGGAAACCTGAGGGAGATTGGAGACTGTAAGGTTGTAGCAGGGGAGAGCGTGGCCAGACAGCATCGGATGGTTGTGTGTAGAATGACTGTTGTTGCAAAGAAGAGAAAAAGAGTAAAATCAGAGAAGACAAGTGGCAGAAAAGTATGTTAGACTAGTACAGGACATGTATGAAGACAGCAGGACAGTGGTGAGATGTGCTGTAGGAGTGACAGATAGCTTCAAGGTGGAGGTGGGAGTGCATCAAGGATCGGCTCTGAGCCCCTTCTTGTTTGCTCTGGTGATGGGCCGACTAACAGATAATAATAATAATAATAATAATCATTTTATTTAAAAGCGCCTTTCAGGACACCCAAGGACACTTAACAAACCAATACAGTGCAAACATTATCAGTGACAAATTGAAATATAAAAATACATGAAGATTATAAAATGCAAAATAATAAAAACACATTTAGTAAAGTTAATGATAAGCTAGTCTAAAGAGATGTGTTTTCAGGGCTGTCTTGAACAGAGAAAGGGAGGTGGTGTTGCGAAGGTCTGGCGGTAGGGCGTTCCAGAGGTGAGGGGCAGAGCAGGTGAAGGCCCTGCTCCCCATGGTGGAGAGGTGGGCAGAGGGTACATGGAGATGTAGTGAAGAGGAGGATCTGAGAGAGCGTGATGGGATGGAGATTTGCAGGAGGTCAGATAGATAAGGAGGGGCAAGATTGTGGATGGCTTTGAACGTGAGAAGTAGAATTTTGAAGATGATGCGTGATTTAACCGGGAGCCAGTGGAGCTGCTGCAGGACAGGAGTGATGTGGTTATAGTAGGAGGTTTGAGTGATGACACGGGCAGCTGAGTTCTGGACCATCTGTAACTTGTGGAGAGATTTGTTGGGGAGGCCGTAGAGAAGGGAGTTGCAGTAGTCAATACGGGAAGTCACAAGGCTGTGCACCAGGATGGCTGTGGAGCGGGGTGTGAGAGAAGGACGGAGACGGTTAATATTACGGAGGTGGAAATAGGCAGACCGAGTAATATTGTTGATGTGTGAAGTGAAGGAGAGAGTGGTGTCGAGGATGACACCGAGGCTCTTGACCTGAGGGGAGGGGGATAGCAGAGAGTTGTTAAGGGGGACGAGAAGATGTTCTGATTTTGAAATAGAGTTTTTGGTACCAACAAGAATTATTTCTGTTTTGTTACTGTTTAGTTGAAGGAAATTGTTAGAAAACCAGTGATTTAGCTCAATGAGACAGTCGGTGAGGATGGAGGGTGGGTGGGTGGAGTTAGGTTTTGATGACAGGTAGAGCTGTGTGTCATCAGCATAACAGTGGAAATGGACGCCGTATTTGCGGAAGATGTGACCTAGAGGAAGGAGGTAAATGATGAAGAGGAGGGGTCCGAGGACAGAGCCTTGGGGGACACCCGTGGAGACAGGGGAAGACTGGGAGCGGAAGGATTTAAGCTGAATGAATTGAGTGCGGTCAGAGAGATAGGAGGTGAACCAGTCTAACGGGGTACCTGAGATGCCAATGGAGGTTAGTCTGTTGAGGAGGATAGAATGACAGATGGTGTCGAAGGCAGAACTTAGATCAAGAAGAATGAGGATGGACAGAAGACCAGAGTCAGCAGCAAGAAGAAGGTCGTTAGTAATTTTTACTAGAGCTGTTTCGGTGCTATGGTGGGGGCGAAATCCAGATTGAAACTCTTCATAAATGTTGTTGTTGGACAGGTGTGAGTGAAGTTGACTAGCAACAGTTTTTTCAAGGATCTTGGAGATGAAGGGCAGATTGGAGATCGGACGAAGATTACTGAAGTTGGTGAAGTCAAGACCTGGTTTCTTGATGATGGGGGTGATGGCAGCAGATTTGAAGGCTGTGGGAACAATGCCAGAGGTTAGGGAGGAGTGGATGATATTAGTGATGATAGGGAGCAGAGACGGGAGACAGGATTTAACAAGAACTGTGGGGAATGGGTCAAGTTGACAGGATGAGGACTTGGACTTGCTGATAATGTCAGCAATGTCATCAGCAGAGGGGAGGGAGAAGACAGAGAAAGGGAGGGAGGGAGGGGGGAGTTCAACAAGGATGCTGGGGGCAGTATTTGGACCAAGGTGTTTATGAATTGAAATAATCTTTTCATTGAAATATGACATAATGGAGTTACAAAATTCTGTGGAAACCATGTGAGAGGGCAGGGAGTTAGGAGATGAGACAGAACGGTGGAGGAGAGAGAACAATGTTTTTGAATTACCAACATTAGAACTGATGATGTCTGAGATGAGGTCAGGCAGGAATCCCCATGGACTATGATGTTTGCAGATGACATTGTGATATGTGGTGAGAACAGGGAACAGGTGGAAGAGAACTTGGAGAGGTGGAGGTATGCACTTGAAAGAAGAGGAATGAAAGTCAGCCGTAGTAAGACAGAGTACATGTGTGTGAATGAGAGGGAGGCCAGTGGAACAGTGAGGCTACAAGGAGCAGAGGTCACAAAGGTGCAGGACTTCAAGTACTTGGGGTCCACTGTCCAGGAAAATGGGGAATGTGGTAAAGAGGTGAAAAAGAGAGTCCAGGCAGGATGGAGTGGATGGAGAAAAGTTTCAGGAGTGATTTGTGACAAAAAGGTGTCAGCAAAGGTCAAAGGAAAAGTTTACAAGACAGTGGTGAGACCAGCTATGTTGTATGGTCTAGACCAGGGGTCACCAACCTTTTCGAAACTGAGAGCTACTTCGTGGGTACGGAGTCATACAAAGGGCACCAGTTTGATAAACTCTTCGGAAATAACAAAGCGTAAATTGAAAAAAATGTATAATTAACATATTTTTAAGAACATATTTTTAAGATAGACATTTTAAAATATATATAAATACAAAAAAGAATAACAACTGAATAAAATGAAATTTTAAATGCAGCTTAGTAGTAAGTTGTGCTATTTTTAGAACAGGTCCGAGGGCACCTCAAATGGCCCTTGGGGGCGACCGGGTGCCCGCGGGCACCGTGTTGGTGACCCCTGGTCTAGACAGTGGTGTAGTGATACACCTAACCTCTGATATTTTAGGCTTGACCTTCAAGTACACCTCTCTGCATCTCTTTGAAACTCTAAGTGGTACACCTTCTTGAGGCCCTCAAGGAGACGATTGGACACTTTTATTTTTTAAAAATTATTATGAATTAATGGACACTAATTAATCAGATTGAACTTTCTCTTTAATGTGTGTTAATTCAGAATTGATCAAACAGTATACTTTTTGTCATTTCAATGATGATCTGTTACTTGCATGAGTTTGACCTTTATGCTGGTTTATTCTTCAATACAAAGTGTGCTCTGAATCTAAGACTGTGAGTCAGGGAAAAAGCTGTTACTTTCTCTGTTTTGTCTGCAACTTAGACTCAACAGGCCAGTCCATCTGGCTGTTTATGTAAACAGTTTTCCTGTTGTCCGTCAAGAGTCTTTCTGCCTATGGAATTAAACTTCCATCTTTTATTTTGTTAGTTCAGCCAGTAGTCGTTAAGGAGGTGGGTCAGATCCCGCCTCCCATATAATGGGCACTTCCTGCATTTTTTGCTTTAGTTTTTTGGAGAGAACTAACTGACAACCTGCTTCTCTCCTCTGGAGAAGCTGGAGACGTTCCGGTCAATGTGTCAAATAGACCCACGTTTCCAGCGAGGCTTACAGCACGTCAGCTGTTAGCCATCTGAGGGTCACTGCTCCAAGCTGTGAACACTTTTCCTGGAAGTTATCTTGAAACCAAACCGGAGCTGATAACATTACTCTGGGAGGCAAAGCAGATCTCACGAGACCGTGGCAGGATGAAAATGTGTCGCCTGTAAAACGCAGCCGGCAGGCGCGTCTGGCTTGACTAATTTACTGGAGTCGAGATAAGAAAATCTTCACAAAGGTAAAACGTCGTTTCATCACGGTACGGATGTCCAGCCGAAGCCAAACAGAGGATGAGCCACTCTGGTTTACATCTCAAGATAAGATTCAACCATTTCCTTTCTCCTTCCTCCTAAACTCCTCCTATTTCTTATTTTTCATAAGCTATTAATCTGTCAAGTAATGTGCCAACAGTTAAATCCTAACTGTCTGTTTGTTTTAATTTGAATTCTTGTCAACGTAGTTATTAAATCAGAGCTAATATCGATACAAATGTTTAATGTAATTTTTGTGATAGTTTCAATAAAAGGTCTATTTTTCTGGTAGACCAACATAAGTTGAAGTCTCTCGTGAAATTACATTTCTGGCTAATCACATCACAGATTTATTGATTTATTCTGAAAAAGTTGAGACCCCGTGAATTGGTGGCATGTTTGTGCAGATAAAAGTCTGCTCAGCGATGCGCACCTAAAACTATAGGTAAGTCAGTAAACTGACCAGTAAGTCCTATATCTCTACAATAATGGTGGTCCAGTAAGTGTTTAAATACCTTACCCCACATTATTCGTTACAGTGGCATTGACAAAAAGACAGGAGAAAGAACTGGAAGTAGCAGAAATGAAGATGCTGAGGTTCTCCTTAAGAGTGACAAGGATGGATAAGATCAGGAATGAGATCATCAGAGGTGCAGCACATGTTAAACAACTGGGAGATAAAGTTAGGGAGGCCAGACTGAGATGGTTTGGACATGTCCAGAGGAGGGACAGTGGTTTGGACATGTCCAGAGGAGGGACAGTGGTTTGGACTGAAGGTAGTTGGAGTGAGGACAGAGTGAGGTGGAGGAGGATGACTCTGTGTGGAGACCCCCGAAGAGGGAAAAGCTGACAGAAGAAGAAGGTGATGAAGAAGAAAAACTATAAGAAGAGGATGGAGAATAAGTTCAGGTTCAATAACTCCTGGTTAGCATGGGAGGTGGTTAAGTTTATGATGGGGTTGCCAAATAAACTCAGATTGCTCCTCATCTGCTGTGGAACTGTCAAAATATTTTACATTTATTTTACAATAATTTTAACACTAATGATTTTACAGAGGATCTGTCTGGTTTTAAAGATGTGCCGTCGGGTGCTACAGCGCATATAGACATTAGAAATGTTAACATTTTTCAAAAGACTAAAGAAAGGAAAGTCCAGGTCCTGGCAGGATGGGGGGTCAGACTCTTAAGAACTGTGCCCTGCACCTTGCATATATTTTCTGTTTTCTTTTTAACATGTCTCTCCAAACATTTAGGGTCCCAGAGCTCTGGAAATGTCAATTTATTTATATAGCACATAAAAACAAAGTGCTTTACAGTTAAGATGGATAAAAAGAGTAAAAAATGCATCTAGTTCCACTCAAAAACTTAAGAAAGTTAACAGTAAATACAACGACAATAAAACTAGCTCATATTTTTGTTCTCAGACTCTGCGTGGATCAAATGTCAAGTAAAACAGATGAGTCTTGAGTAAAGATTTAAAAGTCTCAGCAGTCTGAGCGGTCATTAAATTCTCTGGTAAACTGTTCCACAGTTTTGGAGCAGCAACATACTCTGTTACTGTTCCCAAAAACCAAGGCTGCTCGATCTCTGAATGACTTCAGGCCTTTTGTCCTGACTTTATTAATAATAAAGTCATTCTAAAAACTTGTTCAGGAGATCCTTCTGTCAAGTCAAAGAACATTTGGACCCACTTCAGTTTGCTTATCGGACACGTGGAGAAGTATAGCACACAACAGGAACTCTTTTAAATATGATTTTAGGACACCTTGAAGGTACAAAAACATTTGTAAGATTACTTTTTATTAACTTTTCATCTGCTCTAGCTGTATCCAGCCCCACGTTTTAGCAGAGAAATGACCATGTCTGTGCAGTCTCAACTCTGACCTCGTGTCGGCTTGTGGACTTTTTAGCTGTTCAGTCTCAGCGGGTGAGGGTCAACAGTGTTCTCTCTGATGTCCTTCTGTCCTCTACCAGTTCCCCTCAGGGCTGCATTCTTTCACCACTTTTATTAATTTTATACACAAATGATTTTTGCAGCCATTTCCCACAGCATCACATTTTAACGTTTGCTGATTCATTCAACCTTTATTTAAAGACTGTGTAAAGTGAAATTAAATGTGTGTTTTTAGTTTGTCACATGGCATAAATATGTGTTATTAATCACCCATATAAATCTGACTGATTAAAAACATTGTTTACCTTATAAAATTAAGTCTCAAAAATCATGAAAAAACATGATTTTGCCTTGCCCTGGAACGCTGGGGGCGTGTCAGTGCGTGGGCGTGGTTTCAGCGCAGCTGCGCTCGTGTCCTGCTCCTGAGCTGACTGTGGAGAGGCAGACAGCAGAGCCAGTAAACCTGCTCTGTTTTTATCTGAGTTCTGTCTGTAACAGCAGCTACTTTTTCCAAGAGTTACGCTGTTTTTGTAAATAGTTTTCTTGTGTGTTTTTAATCTGGAATGAATAAAAAAAAAAAAAGAGTTGTACCATGCGGGAATTGAACCCGTGGAGTTTGGGACGGAAGGCAAGCGCTTTATCCATTGACCTATCCAGGCACTACAGATACTTGGTATAAAACCACGCGGTATAAAAACATGTTATGATTTGTACGGGTGCCCTGACCATTGCGACATCCAGGGAAGATGCACGAACGAGGCATAATTGATTAGCTAGCTAACAATGAACAAAATATCTATGCTATTGCTATCTGATGCTATCTGCGATTCGCGAGTGAACGGCTCCACCGAGGCGAATTTATACGGCTGGAGCTGCAGGGGGTGGGGCTATACTAATGAGGACCGCGTGACGAAACGCGGTCACATTTAAAACACGCCTAAAAAATCCTGAAA
>JBBPBX010088195.1:0-14545 GCA_038048925.1 Garcialebias charrua
TATACATATATATACACAGTATACATATATATACACAGTATACATATATATATACAGTATACATATATATTTATATATACAGTATACATATATATATATATATATATACAGTATACATATATATTTATATATACACACATTGATGATGGTGGAGTACACTACTTTGGACAAAACTGAAAGTGGCATGCGTCCTAAAAAATCTGCGCCGCTCCATTGTCCCAGTTGATCAACAAGTGTGTTCCAAACTCTAAAACATTTGTAATATAAACTTAACAATATGTAATCAATCAATTCCAATCAAAATATCAAAGCAACTTTATTTAAATACTGTAAATGTTACACGTCAATAAAATTGTAACCGTTTAAAAAAATGAAAGACTGGTGTTATTTGTAGAAACAGAAAAACATATTACTAAATCTGCAGTTATGTATGAAATATGAACTTAAAATATCATCACTGGAATCTTAACCTGTTGTTCCAAAACATGTAACAATAATTAAAAGTAAAATTTGGCCAATAGCTCAGGTAAAAATGCTGACCTGTAGAACATTTCTACATTTTTCACTGCTTCTGTAAAGAACTCACCATCAGACACAATCCTCTGAATAAAGTCATCTGACCCAGAACTAAAGTTCTTTAGTTTGTAGCAGGTCGCTTTTTTAAATGAGTCCACGAGGCTCAATGAGATTTACCTGACTAAATAAAGGTTGAATGAAAAACACCATGAAGTCACAGTACCCCTGCTCCGTCACAAACTGAGCTTGTACCTGTTTGACCTCTGCTGAGTTCATAGGACCTGTTTGTGTTGTCAATGCAGGACTGTTTTTTTTTAGGACATCTTTGGCACAATGTCGACATTTTATTTACAAAACACCATTGTCACAGCAGGTGCAGGAGAGCAGAGCATCAGGAGAAGCTCTGAGGTCTGTTCGGTTGCAGTTGATGTGTAGTCTGGAGTCACAAGATCAGATCCTGATGCAGCAGTTCAGCGATGGCTTCATATGTCTGGCTGGCTGTTTTCACTGCCCCATCTGACAAACAACACAAAATTATTGTTATAATCTCCTCTAAACATCATTATCGTTTGCTTTTATCTGTCATTTTCAAAGTTTGGAGTGTTTGTGTCATGACATACTTGCTTTACAGTGCAGTGACTTGTCCCATCCTTGTCCAAGGACACCCACGGCTAGAGGATCTTTATACAGGAACTGACTGATTAACCTGAAATGATACACATTACACATTAATACAGGCCTATAGACCTAAGTGACAAATTTATGGATTTTTTCCCATATTTATAAACCATTTTTGGACTGGGATATGACCGTTTCCATTTATTCTGACTGAACCAAAACAAACCAAAACCAAAAACAGAAAGTACTGTAGATAGCAGCAGTAACATGTATGGCATGAGGTTGGCGGTTGTATCACGTAATATGAAAACGTGGCTATAATGATAAATTCAAAAAAGTTCAAGACAAAAACAACTGGACTTTATTTATTATACTATACTTTAGACTTTTTTTTCCTTCCTTGCACTTTTTAGAATTTACCATGTCCTGGATGACTGAGAATCTTCACTCGCTATTAATGATTCAAACGGCCTGCCATACACCTCATTCTGCTCTGCTTCGAACCTTGAAAACAGCTGCACCGCCTCGGCGAATTTGACCATTAAAGTGCATGTATTAAGCAAATGATAGACTCAGACACACCTCTGCTACAATTATAGCTAATAAATAATTGTTTAGGTGCTTTTCTTAATAAATTTCAGAGAAAGAGTTGCGCTCCTACTTCCTGGTTCTGTCCCCTGCGTTCACGGAGCACCAAGCGCGAAACTAGTTTAAATAAAGCTGATTAGACCATTAAAGTACATTTATTAAGAAAACGTTAGACTGAGACACCTTACCCCTCCCTGGGCTGCCACCTTACCCCTCCCTGGGCTGCCACCTTACCGTGGTGGAGGGGTTTGAGTGTCCCAATGATCCTAGGAGCTATGCTGTCAGGGGCTTCATGCCCCTAGTAGGGCCACCCAAGGCAGACAGGTCCTAGGTGAGGGACCAGACAAAGCGCAGCCCAAAGACCCCTTATGATGAATTCAATTAATGGAAACAATGTTCCCTCGCCCGGACGCGGGTCACCGGGGCCCCACTCTGGAGCCAGGCCCGGAGGAGGGGCACGTTGGCGAGCGCCTGGTGGCCGGGCTTTTACCCATGGAGCTCGGCCGGGCACAGCCCGAAGAGGAGACGTGGGTCCCCCTTCCCATGGGCTCACCACCTGTGAGAGGGGCCAAAGGGGTCGGGTGCATTGTGGAATGGGTGGTGGCCGAGGGCGGGGACCCTGGCGGTCTGATCCTCGGCTACAGAAGCTGGCCATTGGGACATGGAATGTCACCTCTCTGGTGGGGAAGGAGCCTGAGCTAGTGTGTGAGGTTGAGAGGTTCCGGCTAGAAATAGTCGGACTCACCTCAACGCATGGCTCTGGCTCTGGAACCAGTTTCCTTGAGAGGGGTTGGACACTCTTCCACTCTGGAGTTGCCCCTGGTGAGAGGCGCCGAGCAGGAGTGGGCATACTTGTTGCCCCCCATCTTGGTGCCTGTACGTTGGGGTTCACCCCGGTGAACGAGAGGGTAGCCTCCCTTCGCCTACGTGTGGGGGGACGGGCTCTGACTGTTGTTTGTGCCTATGCGCCAAACGGCAGCGCAGATTACCCACCCTTTTTGGAGTCCTTGGAGGGGGTATTGGAGGGTGCGCCTCCTGGGGACTCCCTTGTTCTGCTGGGGGACTTCAACGCTCACGTGGGCAATGACAGTGAGACCTGGAGGGGTGTGGTTGGGAGGAACGGCCCCCCTGATCTGAACCCGAGTGGTGTTCTGTTGTTGGACTTCTGTGCTCGTCATGGATTGTCCATAACGAACACCATGTTCAGGCATAAGGGTGTCCATATGTGCTCTTGGCACCAGGACACCCTAGGTCGCAGTTCGATGATCGACTTTGTTGTCGTCTCATCTGATCTGCGGCCGCATGTCCTGGACACTCGGGTGAAGAGAGGGGCGGAGCTGTCAACTGACCACTACCTGGTGATGAGTTGGCTCCGATGGTGGGGGAGATGCCGGTCAGACCTGGCAGACCCAAACATATTGTGAGGGTCTGCTGGGAACGTCTGGCAAGACGGAGCTTTAACTCCCACCTCCGGGAGAGCTTTGAACACGTTCCGAGGGAGGCGGGGGACATTGAGCCTGAGTGGGCCATGTTCCGCGCCTCTATTGTCGGGGTAGCTTATCGGAGTTGTGGCCGCAAGGTTGTTGGTGCCTGTCGTGGTGGCAACCCTCGAACCCGGTGGTGGACGCCAGCGGTGAGGGATGCTGTCAAGCTGAAGAAGGAGTCCTATTGGGCCTTTTTGGACTGTGGGACCCCGGAAGCAGCAGATAGGTACTGGCAGTCCAAGCGGCATGTGGCTCGGGTGGTTGCGGAGGCAAAAACTCTGGCGTTGGAGGAGTTCGTAGAGGCCATGGAGAATGACTTCCGTATGGCTTCGAGGCGATTCTGGTCCACCATCCGGCGTCTCAGGGGGGGGGGAAATAATAATAATAATAATTAATTCAATTTATAACGCACTTTTCATTACTGAAAATCTCAAAGTGCTACACATATATTGAATGCTACATACATTCATAAACCGGTGGCGGCAGACTACCATGCAAGGTGCTTTCCAGTCCTACCGGGAAAGCGGTACACGACCAACACCATTTATGGTGGGGATGGCGTGCTGTTGACCTCAACTCGGGATGTTGTGAGTCGGTGGGCGGAATACTTCGAAGACCTCCTCAATCCTACTGGCACGTCTTCCACTGAGGAAGCGGAGCCTGGGGACTTTGGGTCGGGCTCTCCAATCTCTGGTGCTGAGGTCGCCGAGGTGGTTAAAAAGCTCCGCGGTGGCAAGGCTCCGGGGGTGGATGAGATTCGTCCTGAGTTCCTTAGGGCTCTGGATGTTGTGGGGTTGTGTTGGCTTACGCAACTCTGCAATATCGCGTGGACATCGGGGGCAGTTCCCTTGGATTGGCAGACTGGGGTGGTGGTTCCCCTATTCAAAAAGGGGGACCATAGGGTGTGTTCCAAATGTGGCAAGATGTCCTGCGGACATTAAATGCACCACACAGTTGCTGTGATGCGATTGGTGAATCTGGGGCTGGCTTCCGGTATAAAACTGGCCCAGCTCTCAGGGTTAGTTACACGTCATCCGCCTTCCGGCGGCGTTGGCTTGCTGTGTCACGCGCTGGCGTAATTGGGTGTTTTCAGTCGCTATGGACTGTTTTAGCGACCACCGTTGCAAGCTTCCTGCTTCCCTCTCCTGTTAGAGGTGGAGCAGCTCGGTGTTCGCTGCTGTTTGTCCTTTGCAACGTCTACTTCCTGTTGTCCGTGACGACGTCTACCTCCTGGTTGTCCGTGGCCGTTCTGCGGCGGTCTGGACTGTCCCGACTGGTTCTGCTCCTCATCCGGGTCGTCCCTCGCCTGCCGGCTGGTCCTGGGACTGTTTGGGGCCCGCTGTCTGGACGGCGTGGCGTGGGCTACGTCACGCGTCCTGCGGGCCGAGCTGAAGCCGACTGATGCCAGCTCAACCACTCACACAGGCGTCGGTTGGAGTGACGTCTCTTTGGGTGCAGCGGATTTCGCCAGGGCGGACTTTGGACTGATCGATAAAAGGATCTCTTCAGGCGGTGACAGTAGTCTTGTTTGTGTGTGTGTGTGTGTGTGTGTATGTGTGTGTATGAGTTCCTTCCTGTTTTTAGAATATGGATGTGAATTGCACTTTTCTAGAAATGAGCTAGAATTGCCTTTTTAAAACTGTGTATTTTAAATTTAGTACTTTATTAAACAAACAACTGTGCAATTTAATTGGTGTGTGTGAATCTGTCTCAAGCCTCCTCTGCAACGGGTCTACGTGCCTTAAGGGTAATTTTTTTAGTAAAGTTTTTAACCAAATTCACTTTCTTTTATTAAAAATAGATTATTTATTTTTTAAACTAGATTATTTATTTTTTAAACTAAAGTTTCCCTATTTTATCAACACCCGTTTCGGCTACATTTGGCGTTGTTTGGTAGTTTTTGCAGTTTGAGGCTGGGACTTTTTCACTACTGTTTGTATTTTTGTATTCTGTCCAGGCAGGAAAGATTTTGTTTTTATTATGTGTATGCGTGTGAAAAGGACAAACAGCAGCGGTTCACCTGTTTTTAAGCTTGTAATTTATTTATTTTTTAATAGGGACCAGCGTGCCTCTACTGTGGTGCAGGTCCTGGGTAAGGAGTGGTATTCTCTGGATTCACGTGGGCCACTCCAACTAGACCAGCATGCCTCTACTGTGGCGCTGGTTACGGAGTGGCTCTCGGGGTTTGGAGTGCCATGCCTTTGTATTTTGACCCTGGTGGCAGGCTGGGTCTTCGACGGGACATCGATTCAGTTTGCGGGGGTGAATGTGGCAAGATGTCCTGCGGACATTAAATGCACCACACAGTTGCTGTGATGCGATTGGTGAATCTGGGGCTGGCTTCCGGTATAAAACTGGCCCAGCTCTCAGGGTTAGTTACACGTCATCCGCCTTCCGGCGGCGTTGGCTTGCTGTGTCACGCGCTGGCGTAATTGGGTGTTTTCAGTCGCTATGGACTGTTTTAGCGACCACCGTTGCAAGCTTCCTGCTTCCCTCTCCTGTTAGAGGTGGAGCAGCTCGGTGTTCGCTGCTGTTTGTCCTTTGCAACGTCTACTTCCTGTTGTCCGTGACAACGTCTACCTCCTGGTTGTCCGTGGCCGTTCTGCGGCGGTCTGGACTGTCCCGACTGGTTCTGCTCCTCATCCGGGTCGTCCCTCGCCTGCCGGCTGGTCCTGGGACTGTTTGGGGCCCGCTGTCTGGACGGCGTGGCGTGGGCTACGTCACGCGTCCTGCGGGCCGAGCTGAAGCCGACTGATGCCAGCTCAACCACTCACACAGGCGTCGGTTGGAGTGACGTCTCTTTGGGTGCAGCGGATTTCGCCAGGGCAGACTTTGGACTGATCGATAAAAGGATCTCTTCAGGCGGTGACAGTAGTCTTGTTTGTGTGTGTGTGTGTGTGTGTGTGTGTGTGTATGTGTATGAGTTCCTTCCTGTTTTTAGAATGTGGATGTGAATTGCACTTTTCTAGAAATGAGCTAGAATTGCCTTTTTAAAACTGTGTATTTTAAATTTAGTACTTTATTAAACAAACAACTGTGCAATTTAATTGGTGTGTGTGAATCTGTCTCAAGCCTCCTCTGCAACGGGTCTACGTTAGGGATGCACCGATCCACATTTTTCACTTCCGATCCGATACAGATACTGTAAAACTGGGTATCGATCGATACCGATACTTTTCCGATCCGATACCGTTCAGGTGCCGTATGAGGCTGTAATAAATTATTACAGCCTCAGTCACTAATATCCACTTTAAAGCAAGGAATAAAAAAACATGTTTTGTGTTAGCAGGATTTAATTGTAACTAAGAAACTTATCCAACATTAATAAAACTTAACTCAAGTTGCCTTTTTGGACATGCATAAATAAACAGTATTTGTATACACTGTACTTAGAGAGAAGATTAATCTTCTCTTGGCGGTGCAAATTCTGCTAACACAAAACGTGTAACTACCTACCGGTGCTTTTAGTACTGTAGTTACTTTCACCCAGTCTCTTTTTCATCACATGCTTCCAAAAGTCAACAATTATGTTTGTATTCTGCATCTGTCTGTTAGCAAAATATCTCATGAACAACTGAACAGATTTTGATTAAACTTTCAAGAAATAATCACTGAAGGGCTCTCTACGACTGGTTGACTTTTAAAGTACATCCAATTTAAGATGGCTGCTACAGCCAACTGAACTTAAACAACACAAAATTGACTACAACTCGGTCAATTTGACAAAAAAAATTAGATAAAATTTGGTGTGGTAGTAGCTGAGACTCATTCCCAAAGCATATTCAAGTAACTAGTAGAATGCATAAGATCTTTCTTTAAAATTACAACGTTATTTATTTGGAATCAATGGTGTCGTCTGTTAGCAAAATATCTCATGACCCGCTGGACAGATTTTGATTAAACTTTCAAGAAATAATAAACAGATGTTTCTTTACTGCTGATAAACTTTTGAATACAATTGGCTGCCACAGGCAATTGAAATAAGCCATCTCAAAAATGGTTACAATTCAGTTAATTTTACAGATATGGAGTTAAGTGATTGTTTAAAGTTATTACAGACAAGTACAGTGTATACAAATATATCCATGCATGTCCAAAAAGGCAACTTGAGGTAAGTTTTATTAATGTTGGATAAGTTTCTAAGTTACAATTAAATCCTGCTAACACAAAACATGTTTTTTATTCCTTGCGTTAAGTGGATATTAGTGATTAAATGGCTATTCTGCTTTTGAACCTCATAATTCACCATATTAAAGTTTTGAAGTTAAATTCCATAACCTTTTTGTGTTGTCAATTCAAAGCTATTAATTCTTTAGCTGTATTCATCATTTTTGATCACTTATACTTATCACTTCAGGCAGTCCTACTGCCCAGGAGGACCGAGAGCCTTCTGACAGCAAGCTGGATCCAGGTGACAGATCACTGTGGCTATTCTTCAGATTCGCTGCAGGAGATCCTTCCTGGCCCACAGCTATCAGCATCAACAACTCTTGAATGAAACCAGGATGATGAGCTATGACAACACTTAATTTCCCTTTGGAATTAATAAAACGTTTTTTAATTGAACAGAATATTTACCAATATTAATAATAAACTTCACAAAATTGTACTTTGAATCCATGTGTTTTTTTAATTGTATATGACATCAGAATGTACAAAGTAATACAAAAAGAAAAAAAAATGAGACTTTTTTTTAAATTTCTCTACAGAACAGGTTTGGCACTGGTGACCAGAAGCTTAACACCACAGTCTGAATCCATTCTTAATAAAACAAAAATAAAAAATAAAATGTAAAACCTAATTAAAAATAAAAACAAAATCTAAAAGCATTATTGAGCAGCATGCGTCAGGGTAAGACAAAATGACTCCTCAGGGATTGATAGAGTTCACTCAGGAAAATATTGGCAGGTTCTTTTTGAGGAATATGAGCATTTCTGCTCTCTCTGCTGTCAGACGATTCCTCTTTTCATCCACAATATTGGATGCCGTGCTAAAGAGTCTTTCGCTTTCAACACTGGTTGAAGGAGCACTCAGGAACTTTGCTGCAACAGCACCGAGAAGAGGAAAGCGAGCAATGTTGTTTGCCCAATACTGGAAAGGACAGTCTTTCTCCGCTGTTGTAGGTTCAGTCAAATAAATATGCATTTGGACAACCACTGTCTGCTGGTTACCTCGTGCAGGCTCATCATGCTCCTCCAGAATCCTGGCATGCAGACTGCTGAAACAGCTGCTTCTTGTGCTTGGAGCCAGATGACCACCTGCGCTTGGACCAGCTTCCATGCGTGCAATCTTTGCTGCTGGCTCTGCCCCTGCTCCATGAGTTGATGCCCCCAGCTGTGCTTGTTCCATCTTCTCGAGTTCTTGTGTCAGAAAACCCTTTGCCCTCCTGGTGTTTTCTCCACTAGAAAAGAATCTGACACAAAAATAAAAATATGTTGAGTGACTACAAAAATTTATTGCAGCTGCAAAAGTGTGCATGTACAGACACACCCTCTTTTTAAATTTAATTTTTAAAATGGTCTCTCCTGAAAGACTTCTAGGAGCTTCAGCTCAGCATTTTGTTTTTCATAATCCCACAGAGCTTTGGAGACTCATTTACAAAGACTTGATTATAAACAGCACCTTCTCATAGTGGATCAACCAGTTTGTTCTGTTGACGTTCAAAACTAGATGTCCACACAATAAAGAAGGGCCATCTGCTTGCTACAGGGTGTTAACGATCCATCGTTAGGCTGATGGTCCTCCTTGACTGTGTGGACAGCTACTTTTGAATGTCAATAAACTGGTTGATCCACTATGAGAAGGTGCTGTTTAATCATCAGGTCTCTCACTCTCTCTTGTAAAAAAAATAAGTCCCCAAAACGCAGTGGAATTTAAAAAAAGTTTTTTCATCCCTTTATTTAATAAATAAAGGGATGAAAAAACTTTTTTCATCTGTATAAACCTGTAAAAATAATATTATACAGTTAAAAAAACATGTTTTGTGTGAACAGGATTTAATTCTAACTTTTAAACTTAGCTAACATTAATAAATCAGGCATTAAAAAAATATGCCTCACCTGTCCTTGTATCGAGCGTCCACTAAAGTGGCAACAGCATACAGGGGTTCACGTTCGATGTCATCGAATCGCCTGCTGACAGCTTGGAGGAGCGTGCTCCTCAAAGTTTTGATGCCACTGTCCACACTGTTATCAGCGAGCAGGCGTTTCAAAATGGTGACAGCTGGGATCACATCAGCTGCAGAGGAGTTTGCTGAGCTGATTTTTCTTGTTAACTCCTCAAAGGGTTCCAGCACAGTCACCATTTTTTCCAGCAAACCCCACTGGCTGACGGACAGTATTCCTGGCAAGTTGTGATCAGTAGCATACACAGACAGAGGCCGTTTTTCTTTCAGGAGGCTCTTGATCATGTAGTAGGAGCTATTCCATCTTGTTGCAACATCTTGAACAAGACGGGTTGGGGTCATGGTTTCTGCACCTTGCAGTTCTTGCTGATTGCAGTTCTTGATTGAACATCTCTGTGATGGAGGCTGAGATTGTAGCTCGGTTGTGTGAGCCCCTGCATTTTTTCACATGAAGCACCGCACTACAGAGGCTGTGTGTGTCTGAGTCCACCCAGCGCACAGTGAGGCTTATCAGTGACATTGAGCAGACATCTGAAGTCCAAATATCTGTAGTGAAGCTCAGGGCTGGAGCTCCTTTTAACTTTGCAGCTAACTTGGTCGACACTCGGTTGTACAGTTCAGGTAATGCTGTCTCTGATAAATATCTCCTGGAGGGTAAACTATATCTTGGCTGCAAATGTTCAATTAAGCTACGAAACCCTTTGTTTTCTACTACAGATAACGGCTGGTCGTCAATTACGATGAAGTTTAGCACTCTCTCTGTGATCCCTTTAGCTTTGTCCAGCGGAAGTTTACCTTGCGGTTGGAACGAGTCCAGAATTGATGTCTGTCGGCTCCTTTCGTCTTTCTCCCGCAGGGCTAAACAATCGTCGTGCTCTTTCATGTGGTGCTTTTTCAGATGTTTCATCAAGTTTGTGGTGTTATATGACGCGACGCGGCTCCCTCCTCTCGGTACAGCGGCGCTGCAGACATTGCACGCTGCTGTCTTGCTTTGCGGTGTTAAAAGAGTAAAAAACCTCCACACAGCAGACATGTTCGCGGACATGCAAAAATCAAACTCTGTTTGACTCTTGAAGAGAAATACACACGTTTAGAAGTTCTATATGTTAATCTCATTTGAATCGAATACACTACTGTATATGATTAATACACGGGTGCTCTATAATCAAGGTATTCACAACTGTTTTACATATGTTTATGCAATTAGACAACATTATAAGACATACTTTTAGATCTAACAAACAGGATGTTCAGATGCAGATAACATGCTAAGCGGGCAGATGCCCTTTGTGCTTCTCTTGGCCTTCTGAGGAGATCAGAGCACACAGACACACAAACAATTAATGAATCACACTACTAAATAAGTAGTACTTATGAACCACACACATACTAGGATCTGGACATTAATTTACATTAATATCGCACACAGGACACATCTAATGGTACATTTCTAAAACTCTCTTACTGAGCAGATAAGCAGAACAAAGAACACAGTTTCGAGAGACTTCTCACCAAGCTATAAATTTACAAGGTCATAGAACTGACAAGCAGAAAGGCTGCAGGACGCCTTATCAGTGCTCTGAGCCAATCAGAGACCAGAGAAGCCCAAAGCTGCATCTACATACTCCAAAACATTTCAGATATCTTCAGCATTCTTTGAGGGACTTCGCCGAGGACAGGTCTGTCAAAATGCTCACAATTCTCTGTGCACAAAGAATTGCTTATTCATGATGTAACTCTGTTAACCTGTAAACCTGTGTTTCTGTCAATAAATCTTCATCATTTTCCTAAGAGAGACTGGTCATTCGAACACCTCATGAGAAATCCCTTCACTCTGAAGCAAAAATGAAAAGTTGGTTAATAGCCGTTAGCCACAGTCACAGTCCTCCAGTCCTCAGTCCTCTGTGTTTACTCACGTTTTACCTGGCTGCAAGGGGCAAACTAGGAAATGGATTTCCTGAATGTGAGGCGGGTCTTACTACTCTGGGCTCATAAGACACGCCTCCATTCAGGAAATCCATTCCATAGTTTGAAGACAACTGCAGTGCATCATGGATCGGAAATGTCGGCAGGTTGGCTCAGAAAATCCGATACTTAAATAATGCTGGTATCGGATACCAATACCGATACTGGATCGGATCTGCCCCATCCCTAGTCTACGTGCCTTAAAGCTGCAGTATGTAACATTTTTTATAAACATATTTCTTCACTCTGTCACTATCTCCTGACAGACTGATGTTAGCCAGGTAATCTCTGAAAAAAATATATATATATATATTGTCCCCTTGCTTCTCCAGGTGGTAAATAAGCATTTCTAAAAAGAAAAAGTGACCCGCCGTTTTCCAGCCAATAAAAACAGAGTTTGTAATCAGCCAATAAAAACAGAGTTTGTAATCAGCCAATAAAAACAGAGCTTGAATTTGAATCAGTCAATAAAAACAGAGCTTGAATTTGAATTCCAACAGACCATGGGAGAGCAGAGCCATATATGGCTCTGAGGGGGAGGGATCAGAATGCTTTGCCTGTTGAAATTTTTTCTAAGTGCTGCAGTTCTACAGAAACTGCAGACTGAACCTTTAAGGTTAATTTTTTTAGTAAAGTTTTTAACCAAATTCACTTTCTTTTATTAAAAATAGATTATTTATTTTTTAAACTAGATTATTTATTTTTTAAACTAAAGTTTCCCTATTTTATCAACACCCGTTTCGGCTACACAACTATAGGGGGATCACACTCTTAAGCCTCCCTGGTAAGGTCTATTCAGGGGTTCTGGAGAGGAGGGTCCGTCGGATAGTCGAACCTCGGATTCAGGAGGAGCAGTGTGGTTTTCGTCCTGGTCGTGGAACACTGGACCAGCTCTACACCCTCAACAGGGTCCTGGAGGGTGCGTGGGAGTTTGCCCAACCAGTTTACATGTGCTTTGTGGACTTGGAAAGAGTCAGAGTCAGAGTCAGAGTCAGAGAGAATTTATTGTCATTTGCACCGCATGTAGTACATGTGTTGAAAACGAGATTATGTACACAGGGTCCCAGTTACATCCAACAACAAATGCAAGAGAAATACAATAATAACATCTAGGATTAACTAAGAGAGACATCACATCAGCTAGTAATACACTAAGCCCTAATGTAGTAGAAAAACATCATTATAAACAGCAGCACGAACATGAGCAGATGGTCACAGATGAACGCAGCAACAAGAAACAGATCAGTACAGTATCAGTATGATGTGACATTTTGCAGTGTTTATTCTTATTATTTATTTATTCATGAGTCTGACAGCCTCAGGGTAGAAGCTGTTTCTCAGTCTAGTGGTTCTACATTTGATGCTCCTCAACCTCCGTCCCGAGGGGAGTGGTGCAAAGAGTGAGTGTGCTGGGTGAGTGAGGTCTTTCATGATGCAGGTGGCTCTTTTTCTGCATCTGGAGGTGTAAATGTCTGTGATGGTGGGGAGACTGACTCCCACAGACTTCTGTGCA
This sequence comes from Garcialebias charrua, assembly GCA_038048925.1. Taxonomy (NCBI): domain Eukaryota; kingdom Metazoa; phylum Chordata; class Actinopteri; order Cyprinodontiformes; family Rivulidae; genus Garcialebias; species Garcialebias charrua. The sequence continues at coordinate 12,809 of JBBPBX010088195.1, forward strand.
GCCTTCACCACTCTCTGCAGAGCTTTTCTCTCTGCAACTGTGCAGCCTCCATGCCACACGTTGATGCTGGAGCACAGGACGCTCTCCACTGCACACCTGTAGAACGAGGTGAGGACTGGGCTTCTCAGACCGGCTCGTCTCAGCCGTCTGAGGAAGTAGAGTCTCTGATGACCTTTCTTGATCAGGCTGGTGGTGTTATTGCTCCAGCTGAGGTTATCATTCAAGTGTACACCCAGGTATTTGTAGCTGGAGACCACCTCCACCGCAGATCCACCTATATACAGTGGGGTGTGGGTGTGTTTGTTCCTTCTGAAGTCCACAATCATCTCCTTCGTCTTCTTCACATTCATGTGAAGGTTGTTCTCTTTGCACCAGCTCTCCAGATGTTCCACCTCCTGTCTGTAGCTGGATTCATCATTATCTGTGATGCATCCCACCACAGCTGTATCATCTGCAAACTTAACAATATGACAGCCTGGATGTGTGGCTATACAATCATATGTGATTGTATAGCCACACAATCACATATGACCGCGTCCCTTGGGAGGTTCTGTGGGGGGTACTCCGGGAGTATGGGGTACCAGGCCCTTTGATATGGGCTGTTAGGTCCCTGTACGACCGGTGTCAGAGCTTGGTCCGCATCGCTGGCAGTAAGTCAGGCTCGTTTCCGGTGAGAGTTGGACTCCGCCAAGGTTGCCCTTTGTCACCGATTCTGTTCATAACTTTTATGGACAGAATTTCTAGGCGCAGCCAAGGTGTTGAGAGGATCCGTTTTGGTGGCCTTAGAATCGCTTCTCTGTTTTTTGCAGATGATGTGGTCCTATTGGCTTCATCAGTTCGTGATCTACAGCTTTCGCTGGAGCGGTTTGCAGCTGAATGTGATGCGGCCGGGATGAGGATCAGTTCCTCCAAATCCGAGGCCATGGTCTTGAGCCGGAAAAGGGTAGCATGCCTTCTCCAGGTCGGGGAGGAGGTCCTGCCCCAAGTGGAGGAGTTTAAGTATCTCGGGGTCTTGTTCACGAATGAGGGAAAACTGGAGCGTGAGATCGATAGGCGGATAGGTGCAGCATCCGCAGTGAAGCGGGCGCTGTACCGGTCTGTCGTGGTGAAGAGAGAGCTGAGTCGAAAGGCAAAGCTCTCAATTTACCGATCAATCTACGTTCCCACCCTCATCTATGGTCATGAGCTCTGGGTTATGACCGAAAGAACGAGATCTCGGATACAAGCGGCTGAAATGAGTTTTCTCCGCAGGGTGTCTGGACTCTCCCTTAGAGACAGGGTGAGAAGCTCAGTCATCCGGGAGGGACTCGGAGTAGAGCCGTTGCTTCTCCACATCGAGAGGAGCCAGTTGAGGTGGCTCGGGCATCTGGTTAGGATGCCTCCTGGACGCCTCCCTGGTGAGGTGTTCCGGGCATGTCCCACCGGGAGGAGACCCAGAGGAAGACCCAGGACACGCTGGAGGGACTATGTTTCTCGGCTGGCCTGGGAACGCCTTGGGATTCCCCCAGAGGAGCTGCTCCAAGTGGCTGGGGAGAGGGAAGTCTGGGCCTCCCTACTTAGGCTGCTACCCCCGCGACCCGCGAAGCAGAAGAAAATGGATGGATGGATGGATAGACTGAGACACACCTCTGCTATTATTTCGAGCTAACAAATAATTGTTTATGTGATTTTCTTGTTAAATTACAGAGAAACGAGCCGTTCCGCCATATATATTTTTTCTTTTTTCCTAAAAGCCTC
>JBBPBX010088196.1:0-14545 GCA_038048925.1 Garcialebias charrua
GGTCAGGATGGCACAGAATGGGCGCAGAAGAGAATAAGTCCTTAAGCTTACCAAAAGCAGTCTCAGCTTCAGAAGTCCATCTAAATGTCCGTAATGTGGAGGTTAATTGAGTAAGTGGGGCAGCGATCCGGCTGTAGTTTTTAATAAACCTCCGGTAGAAATTGGCAAAGCCCAAGAATCGTTGCAGCTGCTTGCGTGTCTCAGGAGTTGGCCATTCCACCACTGCCTTGGTTTTAGCTGGATCCGTGCGATAACATCCCTCCTCGAATATGAAACCCAGAAAAGAAACAGACTTGACATGAAAAACACATTTCTCAGCCTTGACAAATAGTTGGTTCTCATACAAACGTTGAAGAACCATTCTGACGTGATGAATGTGTTGATCCTCATCCTGTGAGTAGATTAAAATGTCATCCAAATAAACGAACACGAAAACATTCAAAAAATCCCTCAGAATATCATTGATCAGAGCTTGAAATACAGCGGGGGCATTAGTGAGTCCGAAAGGCATGACTAAGTATTCGAAATGCCCCAGTGGAGTCTTAAAAGCTGTCTTCCACTCATCCCCTTCCTTGATTCTAACAAGATGGTAAGCGCTACGGAGATCCAGTTTTGAGAAGATCTTGGCTAGGTGGAGTTGTTCGTGAATGGAGTCAATACGTGGTAAGGGATATTTATTTTTGATAGTGATTTGATTAAGTCCTCTATAATCAATACAGGGGCGCAAGGTCTTATCTTTCTTTGCTACAAAAAAGAACCCTGCCCCAACCGGTGAAGTTGAGGGACGAATTATCCCAGAGTCCAATGATTCAGAAATATATTCTTCCATAGACCCTCTCTCAGGACCGGATAAATTGTAGAGACGACTGGAAGGAAGAGGAGCCCCAGGTAGTAAGTCAATAGCGCAATCGTAAGGACGGTGAGGTGGTAGGCATAGAGCCTTCTGTTTGTTAAAGACGGGGGCCAGATCGTGATAAGCAGCAGGGATCAGAGATAAATCAACGGGCTCAGGAGTCTCAAAATGTTTAGCAGAGGCTGGAACAGCAGTTCTCATACAGTTCCTAAGGCAGTGTGGACTCCACTGTTCAATTCTGTTACTATGCCAGTTCAACACGGGATTGTGTTCTTTAAGCCAAGGGTAGCCTAAGATCAGTTGTGGTGTAGGTGAGTCGAATACAAAAAATACACTATGTTCATGATGATTTCCAGAGATTAGAAGATGTAACGGTAGAGTCTTCCTCTGTACCGAGGCAAATCTTTGACCTGTAATGTCAGACATGGACAGTGGGACCGGTAGTTGTTGAGTGGGAATGAATAGGAGATCTACCAGATCTTGACTGATGAGGTTTTGCTCTGCCCCGGAATCAACAAGTGCTAACACAGGGTGCTTATGCTGGTCAGTGATAATAGTAGATTTTAACTCAAATCGTGACACAGGAGAAGAAAAAGAAAAGTTTCTCACCGATAACTCCTGCCCTATTGGTGAGCAGAGCCGTTTCCCAACTGTGGACAACGAGCAATGAAATGTCCTTGCACCCCACAATAGATACAGGCTCTATTCATGATTCTACGTTGTCTTTCCTCTGGGGAGAGGCGAGCTCGACCCAACTGCATGGGTTCTGGTTGGGCTGAAGACCTGAATTCCAGCGCGGGCAGCTGTGATTGGTGTGACGGTGGGTGAAAACCAGAGAATGCTGCATTCTGGGACTTGTAGTTGTAACTCGGGGCGGCTGATCGCTGTGACGTTGGGCGGAAACCGGAAGTGGAGGGATGCTGGGAGTCGTAGTCCCTCTCCCACTTTCTCTCCTGCAGCTGATTGTCGATTCGTGTGGCGAGGTGAATCAGCTCGTCCAAACTCTGGGGCTCTTCAAGCGCTGCTAACCGGTCCCTGATGGGGTTAGAGAGAGAATGAAGGAAAGTACCTCTGAGGGCGAGTTCATCCCATCCGGTTCGGGCAGCTGTGATCCGGAACTCGAGGGCGTGTTCAGTCACCGAGCGTCCCCTTTGATGGAGGGTGAGTAGCCGTTTTACAGCTTCAGTTTGTTGAAGAGGTTGATCAAACACCCGTGTGAATTTGTCTAAAAACAAGGAAAACGTTATGGTATGAAGTGAATGAGTAGTTAAGTAAGCCTGAGCCCAACGTAACGCCTCTCCCTTAAGATGTGTAGTAAAAAATGAGACTTTAGCGACATCTGTAGCATAGAGACTGGGAGCTCTTTGAAAAGTTAGCTCACATTGTAAAATGAAACCTGCACACAGCTTAGGATCACCACTGAAAAGCTCGGCTGGTTTTAAATTCTGTTCCAGGGTGGCTTGGGGAGGAATTAAGCTGGCGTGACTGACCTCTGAAGTAGATGTTGTGCCTGATGGCTGGAGTTGAGCTACCTCTTGTTTCAGGGAGTACGTCAGGCTGCCGAGTTCTTGAAGGTTGGATTGATTGCTTTGTTGAACAGCTAGTAAACGTTCCAGTGTGGCCTCATTCTTTTCAATTTTCTGAAACATAGTTTGTAGTGTGAGCTGGAACTGTTCAGCGCCTGGATCTTTCAAGGGTACTTGGTGTGGCTGGGACATTCTGTGATAGTAATGATGTACCCCAGATGAAAGATTAGGACTGAACAGATAACCAGGACACAATTAAAAGTTTAATGGTGTTTATTTACAGGAGTGAAAAGACAGTATCTTGAATTCAGCAAAAACCTGGGGAATGGACGAGGGGGTTAGTGGCCAGTAGGAGATGAGGAATATTCAGAAGAGGGATCTGTCTTACTGAGAATGTTGAGGAGCGAGGCACAGAGGAAACAGTCTGATGAGTAAACCAAGATGCATGAGAGAGTGGCAAGTGGTGGAAGGCCCAGCAGCTGTGGAGTTCCAAGAGGCTTGAAGACTTCCAGATAGATTCCAGCAGGGCAGGCAGACAATAAGGTCCAAGGCTCTGAGAGAGAAGGCAACAAGACACAAGAATTACTTCTCTAGTAATGCTGACACAAAAGGCTAGAACTTGACACTACCGTGAGCAGGCCAATGTCCCAGCGCCTGTAGGATGGCTTCTGCAGCTTCTTATAGTCCTCCTGAGGTAGAGTTGATTGAGCACAGCTGCTGTCAATTAGAGGTGCAGAGGGGGAGAGAGCAGGGAGGTTCCTACAAGGACGGTCTCCTGACTGCCCACCTTAACTCTGGGGGTTGAGATTCGTTACTTATTTTGTTCTGTTAATTAGAGATCCTCCCTACCTGTCAGTTTTTTTTGTTTATAGGTCCTCATTTTTCCACTGTGTGCCTTTTGTCCTGTTTTTTTCTGCCTCCCACCTAAGTTAGATGTAGCGCCCTCCTTGGAATTTCAGGTGCCATCCCTTGAGTCGGGGGTCCTGTAGGGTTTGGGGGGAGGGGGGGTTGTCCTATCCTCCTGTTTCTTGTGTTTTCATTCACCATTCTGTTATTCTTTCTTCTTGTCTTTCAGCTCTTGTCTCACATTTGTTCAGTGTTAATCACCACAGGTGCCTGTCATTCCACTCTCATTAGTGTCTGCATATATTCAGCTCCTTGTTTCTTGTAATTTTTCTATGGATTTTCTTAAATGGCTGTTGTAATCTATCTCCCTCCATGTTCTCCTTAAGGTAAGTTAGCTACCCTGTCAGTATCTTGTTTTTGTTTATTAAGTAAATAAACTGTTTACTTATTTTATCTGGAGTCTCTTGTTGTCTTCCTGCACGTGGGTTCAAAACTTAGCCAGATCTTGATAGATATGCAGTTTTTGCCTTCTCTTTCTGACCATTGAGGTTCATGGACATTATTAGCATACAATCTTGTTCAGCAGCTGATTCTCCTGGTATGACTTTACAGTCTTGAACATATTTCCTGTCTTCCTGCCGCACCACCAGGATGTTAATCTGACAGGATACGGTCCATTTTGATAGGTGATCAGGCGTTTCTCATTCTTCTTGAAGCACATTAGCTATAACCATGCCAAGAGCTTTAACAATTTGATTTGATTTTGATTTGATGTTTATTCATTCATTTTAAAAGAACAATACAAGACAGTTTCATCAGATACAAGAATACAAGTAGGATAAAATGAAGGGAGCAGAAAGAAGATGAAATCTTATTATATCTGCCCCTTATTTCACAGTTTGTTCAACCAATGATAACCTTCAAACTACATCACAGAATGAATAATTCTACTTAATTTTTCTAACTGTAATACACAAACTACATCACAAAATGAATAATTCTACTTAATTTTTCTAACTGTAATACACAAACTACATCACAAAATGAATAATTCTACTTAATTTTCCTAACTGTAATACACAAACTACATCACAAAATGAATAATTCTACTTAATTTTTCTAACTGTAATACACAAACTACATCACAAAATGAATAATTCTACTTAATTTTTTCTAATTGTAATACACAAACTACGTCACAAAATGAATAACTACTTAAGTTTTCTAACTGTATGCTGGTGAAGATTCTCAGTCGTCCAGGACATGATAAATCAAAAAGGCGTTCAATTCAAGATCAACTGGACTTTATTTGTAACAGAAGACGTTTCGCTTCTCATCCGAAAAGCTTTATCAATTCAATGACCAGACTGTGTGTGCGTGTGGATTTATAACAGGAGTCACGCACCATCATATGTAAATTGCAAGCTGAGGTAACACATACATGTAAATTGACAGATCACACCTTAACAGTAGGGAGTTCCCTTGAAGTCTCTGACAGAAAACACAACAACTGTATGTAAATTGACAAAAAACACCTCACAGCCCAACAACAGAGGTTTCTCAACAAACTTTGCTAGTCTAATTCACAGACAAGACACCTCTGCTCCCATCCGATGTAAAACGTTTGTGAATCAGCCCCAAAACTGAGTTGTAAGTCTTGGAAAGTTGAAATCTCAGACCTCCTCCTCTGTTAAGAGAAGGTTTTTCTCTCTTAACATACAAAGCTTCCTTCACACCTCTCTCAAACCATCTGTGTTCTCGGTCCAAAATTTGCACATTTTCATCCTCAAATGAGTGTCCCTTGTCCGTGAGGTGAAGGTGAACAGCTGAGTTTTGTCCAGAGGTGGTGGCTCTCCTGTGTTTTCTAACTGTAATACACAAACGCACTAAGCTACATCATAAGTACAACATAAGTGTAATACACAAACACACTAAGTTACATCATATATAGTTTTTGAGCAAGTACTTTTTGACCTTTTTCTTAAATGTATACATTGATTTTGCATTTTTAACATCACTCTCCAGAGCATTCCACAATCAAACTCCCTGAATTGAGGTAGACAGTCCCTTTACAGTCCCACTGTATATAGGTGGATCTGCGGTGGAGGTGGTCTCCAGCTACAAGTACCTGGGTGTACACTTGAATGATAACCTCAGCTGGAGCAATAACACCACCAGCCTGATCAAGAAAGGTCATCAGAGACTCTACTTCCTCAGACGGCTGAGACGAGCTGGTCTGAGAAGCTCAGTCCTCACCTCGTTCTACAGGTGTGCAGTGGAGAGCGTCCTGTGCTCCAGCATCAACGTGTGGCATGGAGGCTGCACAGTTGCAGAGAGGAAAGCTCTACAAAGAGTGGTGAAGGCTGCACAGAAGTCTGTGGGAGTCAGTCTCCCCACCATCACAGACATTTACACCTCCAGATGCAGAAAAAGAGCCACCTGCATCATGAAAGACCTCACTCACCCAGCACACTCACTCTTTGCACCACTCCCCTCGGGACGGAGGTTGAGGAGCATCAAATGTAGAACCACTAGACTGAGGAACAGCTTCTACCCTGAGGCTGTCAGACTCATGAATAAATAAATAATAAGAATAAACACTGCAAAATGTCACATCATGTTGATACTGATCTGTTTCTTGTTGCTGCGTTCATCTGTGACTATCTGCGTTCATCTGTGACCATCTGCTCATGTTCGTGCTGCTGTTTATAATGATGTTTTTCTACTACATTAGGGCTTAGTGTATTACTAGCTGATGTCTCTCTTAGTTAATCCTAGATGTTATTATTGTTTTTCTCTTGCATTTGTTGTTGGATGTAACTGGGACCCTGTGTACATAATCTCGTTTTCAACACATGTACTACATGCGGTGCAAATGACAATAAATTCTCTCTGACTCTGACTCTGTCCCTTTAAGCTGGTTCTGAATTGTGGTTTGATGAATATCTCTGTCCCTTTGAGATTGTAACAACTTTGTCTTTTTATAAAATTTCTTTGGATATTTAAAGGTAATGTGTTATTATGAGCCCTATACATAACTGATAAAATACTATATTCTACCAATTCCTGGAATTTCAATAAGTTTAGCTGAAGAAACAAGGTGTTTGATGGGTGACTGAAATGTTTTCTGGTGATTACTCTTACAGCTCTCTTTTGTAAAATAAAAACAGGCTTTGTAATTGTTTTGCACGCTTTTCCCCAAACCTCAATACAATAGATTAAATGTGGAGCAATGATTGTGTTATACAACATATGCAGAGCTTTATCAATTAAAAAATCCCTGACTTTATACAGTACTGCAATTGATCTAGCTATTTTTGTTTTAATGGAATTTACATGATGTTTCCATGTCAGTTTGTCATCAATGATAACACCCAGAAACTTCACTTCACTCACTTTACAGATCACAACATCTTCAATTTCAAATGGATCGTCATCAACAATTCTCTTTTTGTTACTGAATATCATGTAATTAGTTTTATCTAGATTCAAAGATAATTTGTTTAATTTAAACCAAGTTTGTATTTTTATAAATTCTGTTTTCATCATATCCAAAATCTGTTTTATGTCTTTACCCGAACAGAAAAATGTGGTGTCATCGGCAAAAAGAACACATTTAAGAAGTCCTGACACATTTACCAAGTCATTCACATATAAAATAAATAACTTTGGTCCAAGCACAGAGCCCTGAGGAACTCCACAATTGATATCACGGAGGTCAGATCTAACATCATTTATTTGCACAAACTGTTTCCTATCTTTCAAATAGCTAGATACCCACTGTAATGCTGGTCCTCTAATACCATATTTATTTAGTTTTTCAAGGAGAATGGTGTGGTCAATGGTATCAAATGCTTTTTTTAGATCAACAAAAACACTAACACAGTACTGTTTATGATCGACAGCATTAGTTATTTGTTCCATAAAATCCATGAGAGCCATTGAAGTAGAGTTTTTTTCTCTAAACCCATACTGACTGCTACTTAAAATATTTTGTTTATCAATAAATTGATCCAATCTGGTCACAAATAGTTTTTCTAGAATTTTTGAGAACTGTGGTAATAAGGATATTGGCCTATAATTATTGAATACACATTTATCACCATTTTTAAAAAGAGGAATTACCTTTGCTACTTTCATGTTATCTGGAAATATTCCTGTTGAAAAAGATAAATTGCATATATATGTAAACGGTTCAATAACATAACTCATTATTTCTTTTACGAACATCATATCCATGTCCACCCAGTCTTTTGATCTCTTGTCTGAGAGATTTTTTACCATTTTCATAATTTCCTCTTTGTTAGTTCCATTAAGAAAAATACTGTTGGTGCAACTTTTAATTGAATGACACACCTTATTATCTACTTTTGGTATTTTAGCTGCAAGGCTTGATCCAATATTTACAAAATATTGATTAAATTCATTTACGATATCATTCTCATCATGTATTTCTTTGTCATCTTTCACAAAATATTTTGCAATGTTCGTTTTCGCTTTATGACTTTTTAGAACATCATTTATTACTCGCCATGTTGTTTTAGTGTCACCATTGCTCTTGTTTAATAAATCACTATAGTATTCTTTCTTGCATTTTCTTATAATCATTACTGTAATGAATGGTTATAAGTGTACTGTCACTTTAAGAGTGCATGCGCAAAGCATGCTGGGTACTGCGGTTAGGGGCTTTCCCGAGCGGGGAACAGGCAGTCGTTGTTCAGCCTTGGTTCAATAAAGTATGCAGTGTGAAGACAACCTGCATCCTCTTCGTCATCTATTTTTATGTACCACAAAGTACATTACATGGTGTCAGAAGTGCCTAAAAGGACGAATCGTGATGGCGAAGTTTAACCCACCGAGTGAATTCAAGTTTGACTGTCCTGCTGAGTGGCCGGAGTGGAAACAGAGATTTTCGCGCTACCGGTTAGCATCGAAGCTAAATAAGGACAATGGAGAAACACAAGTGAGTTCACTCATTTATGCTATGGGGAGCGAAGCTGAAAAGATATTTAGCTCGTTCAACTTTGCTGACGAAGAGGAAACTAAAAACCTTGAAGCTGTTCTTAAGAAGTTTGACGAGTACTTCATCCCTCGCCGTAACGTTATACACGAGCGGGCCTGTTTCTATCAGCGCAGCCAGTCGGCAGGAGAGACGGCAGAACAGTACATTCGAGTGTTGTACGAGCTAGCAGAGCACTGCGAGTTTGGAGACAAACGTGATGAGCACATCAGAGACCGTCTGGTGGTGGGCATCAAAGATAAAGAACTGTCCCGCAGGTTTCAGCTGAAAGCAGACCTAACATTAACTGAAGTTATTGAACAAGCGCGGCAAGCAGAGGAGATCACTAAGCAAGTCAGTCTTCAGTCTAACCCACACGAGGTTCACGTGAACATGCTGCGTCGTCACAGCGGCCCACACGTGGAGAGGAGCGGACACAGCGGCCCACACGTGGAGAGGAGCGGACGACACAGACAGTGGCAGGCTGGCAGCGACCACCAAACAGCACAGAAATCAGAGAGCTGTGGGAGATGTGGAAAACCCAAACACTCAGACATTAATAAATGCCCCGCACTCAAGAGCAAGTGTAATAAGTGTCACAGACAGGGACACTGGGAGCGTGCGTGTCACTCAAAACAAGTGAGAGAAGTCACTGAGGAGGTGAAGCAGCCTTATTTTTTGGGTGAAGTTAATGGGAAAATAAGCAGCCAGGAAGACTGGTCAGTCAATCTGGAGGTGCACAGCGTCCCAATAACTTTTAAAATAGACACTGGTGCAGACGCCACAGTTATTAACCTAAAAACATTTAAAATGATGAAGCCAAAAATAGAGCTCGACCCACCAGATACATGCTTGGTTGGCCCAGGGGGGGATCTCAGCTGCATGGGGTTGTTTCAGGCTACGACAAAGTACAAAGAAAAAGTGTACTCATTTAAAGCCTATGTTATCAGAGGGAGAGTCAGCTGTCTTTTGGGTCGTCAGGAAGCTGTAAACATGGGACTTGTGAAAAGAGTGAATGAACTGACTGGTGTTTTCAGGTCAGGAGGACTGCTGAATACCGAGCCAGTGAAAATACTCCTACAGGACGACGCCCAACCGTATGCTGTACACACAGCGAGGCGAATACCCCTTCCACTCGTTCCTCTGGTAAAGAAAGAGCTACACCGGCTGGAAACTGAAGGCATCATCGAAAAGGTAACTCAACCGACGGAGTGGTGTGCAGCCATGGTGCCTGTCCTCAAACCTAACAAGCAGGAGGTTCGTTGTTGTGCAGATCTCCGGAGGCTTAACAGAGCGGTAAAACGCGAAAAGTATGTGCTGCCCACTGTTGAGGAAATACTACCTAGACTCGCAGGGTCAAGAGTGTTTACTTCACTGGATGCAGCTAGCGGGTTTTATCAAGTGCCGTTGCATGAGGACAGTAAAATGCTCACCACCTTCATCACTCCTCTAGGGAGGTATGCTTTCCGGCGTCTCCCTTTCGGGATCAGCAGCGCGCCAGAGATTTTTCAAAGGAAAATGGCAGAGACTCTGGTAGGACTAGAAGGGACAGAAGTCTACATGGACGATATCCTCATCCACGGAGAAACTGAGGAGATCCATGACCAACGATTAGACAAAGCTCTGAAAGTCATCGAGGAGGCAGGCCTCAAGCTAAACGAACGTAAATGCAAGTTCAGACAAGCTCAGGTTCGTTTTCTAGGCCACATTATCGACGGGAATGGTGTCCGGCCCGACCCAGAAAAGGTAACAGGCATCGAGAACTTTCCCCAGCCAAACAACACAACAGAACTGAAAAGATTTCTGGGTATGGTGAACTATCTGGCAAAATATGCTCCAGAACTGTCCACAGTGGGTGAGCCACTCTATGCACTGCTAAAAAGAGACACAGAGTGGTTGTGGGAGCATGCACAACAAGAGGCTTTTCAGAAGCTCAAAGCCCTGCTGGTGGCAGCCCCAGTCCTAGCTTTCTACGACGTCAACAAACCAACAGCGGTGTCAGCGGATGCTAGCAGCTACGGACTAGGCGCTGTCCTTCTCCAGCAACATAAAGACCAGTGGAAACCCATAGCCTACGCGTCCAGAAGACTGAGCGACGCTGAGACGAGGTATGCTCAAATTGAAAAAGAGTGCCTAGCCGGCGTCTGGGCGTGTGAAAGATTCGACAAGTACCTGTTTGGACTCGACAACTTCAGACTAATTACTGACCATAAGCCCTTAGTGCCCCTTATTAACAGTAAAGACTTGGACAATGTTCCAGTGAGATGTCAGAGGCTGTTAATGAGACTTATGAGGTTTAACGCTGTAGCTGAATATGCGCCAGGGAAAACCTTAGCAGTGGCGGACGCTCTATCCAGAGGTCCAGAGCAACGTTATGGAGACAGTGCGTTACAAGATGAAGTAGCAGCACACATAGACTCTGTTGTTAGTCAGGTGCCAGCCACACCACAGAAGATCACAGAGTAGACTGTGTGCAGTTTCATTAGGTCAGGTTGGCCTGAATACATTGACAAAGTTCCAGAGTCAGTGAGGGATTTTTACCAGGTCAGAGGAGAGTTGTCTGAGCTAGATGGCTTAGTCGTGAGGGGGAACCGCATAGTTATCCCTGCGAGCATGAGGGAGGAGGTTCTAGAGAGGATTCACGACGGGCACCAAGGTTTAAGTAAGTGTAGAGAGAGAGCACTTCAATCAGTCTGGTGGCCCAAGATGAGACATGACATTATCACTAAAGTTCAACAGTGTTCCTTTTGTGTAGAGAACAGAAATACACACAGGAAAGAGCCTTTGATTTCAACAGAACTACCATCTAGACCGTGGCAGAAAGTGGCAGTAGACCTATGTGAGTTTAAAAAGCAGAACTACTTGGTTGTATCTGATTACTTTTCTAGATTTCTGGAGATTTTACATCTACCGACTACTACGAGCAGCCAAGTTGTTACCAGGCTTAAAGCTACTTTTGCACGTTATGGTATTCCAGAGGTGTTAGTGAGTGATAACGGTCCGCAGCTGGCTTCTACAGAGATGAGGGAGTTTAGTAGAGCTTATGACTTTTCGCACGTCACATCAAGCCCCCACTTTCCCCAAAGTAATGGCCACGCGGAGAGGGCTGTTCAGGTTGCAAAGAGCATTCTACGCCAGGATGACCCAGTCCTCGCTCTGATGACATACAGAGCCACACCCAACACTTCTACAGGAGCCAGTCCAGCTGAACTGTTAATGGGCAGGAAAATCAGGACGACTCTGCCCACCCTGCAGGACAATCTGAAACCTGGATGGCCTGACATGAATAAAATTCAACAAACTGATGACTCAGCTAAACAAAAACAGGCATATTTCTACAATCGCCGCAATGGAGTGCGAGACTTACCACCACTGAGCCCAGGGGACTCGGTGCTCACAAGATTGGATGGACAGAAACAGTGGACAAATCCTGCTGTGGTCCAAAACACAAGCTCCACACCCAGATCTTATATTGTGGAGACAGCACAGGGGGAGCGATACAGAAGGAACAGGCGCCACCTGTTGGCAAATCCCAGCCACCTCACATCAGTCGACAGTGGTCCTGATGAAACCACTTCAAAGGAAGACACAGACACGGGATGGACAGAAGAACCAGTAGTGATACCGGGTTCTGTCACACAAGACAATCTTATTGAAGGTTCTAGAATTACTCGTTCTGGCAGAGTGAGCAAACCACCGATTAAACTTAATCTGTAGTCAAATGTATTTAAAGGATTTGACATGAGAGAAGCAGATTTTTTTGTTGTTGTGTAATGACATTGTCTTTATTTGTAATGGTTTGTATGCACCAACTGCACGGGTTGTGACTTTAATTTTGTATTTTGGGTTACAAGCGTCAACATGAAACTGTGTTCTCGTTGTTTCAGGGAGGATGGTGGACTGGAAATTGGTTATTAGCCTACAGTTAAAATTGACTTTCTGTTACGGGTGAGCGTAGGAAAATATTTGTTATTCAGTTACATATGAGTTCTCTTTTAAGGAGGGAGATGTAATGAATGGTTATAAGTGTACTGTCACTTTAAAGCGTATCTTTCACTTTAAACACATGTAGTTGCCTTTTCAACCTAACATGTCTAAAACTCCAATTTTCATCAAAAATACGTTTCATATCTCAAAATAAAATGTGCTACTACTACCTTTTTTTGTCTTCCCTTGCTACTCTGTCTAAAAATAGCACCCTTAGCGGCAAACCGGAAGTGACATCACAGGAGGGGAAAGGTCGTGCTTTAGCTAAGAAAGATATGGCGTCACACCAGGAGGAGGCGACAGATCCTGAATATGAGATTGCACACAGGATCAATACTGAAGGTCCACAGCCATATAGTTTTGAGCCAGCAGCTAGAAGTGAAAACAGAAGTAACAGAGCTAATCTAAATGGTGAAAGAAGAGCTATTGAAACGTGGGAACATGAAAATGGTCACAGACTTGGAAATGCTAACTGGTAAGAATTTTTTTTAAATGTGAAGTTGTTTTGACAAAAATATGTCATCTCTATTACATCAAATATCTAGCCAAATAACTTCTAGATATATACTACCTAAAGCTAAAAATGGTTTATATTTATATATAGCCTAAATACACAGATACAGCATTAATTACACCACTGATGGATTTAACTACATTAAAATGTTTAGCTCCCTAAACGTTTTTTTCTGATCCAATTTGGGACTTTTGCAATTTATGAACATTGCAAATCCCATGTCTAATATTATTGCTGCATTTAAATACAAATAAACCTAATTTTATTTAAATGTGTGTAAAAAATCTCTCAAGATCACACCATAATTTTCATTACTTTTTCTCCTCATTATGTAATGCATACTCAGGTGTCAGTGTGGACACTGTGTACCAATGGACCAAGTCATCCAAAGTGTGTGCTGTCAGGAACTGGAACCTTTCAAGCAGCTGTTGCAGAGTCTGAATCCCCCAGCACCTCACATCCTCTGTGTCACTGGCCATCCTGGATTTGCGGGCTGCTGTTTGAACCCCTATGTACTAAGGCTGGCCTATCACACATTTAGAGAGCAGCATGGGCCAATACGTCTGCAGTTAAATGAGTAAGAACATATATTTTCTACAATATCATAATTATAGACTTTTGTTTCAAAGCATCACATATAAATAAAGAACACGTTGAGTAGGACAAATTGTTTACTGCACAAAATTACAGTTATCAGAACGTTCCTTAGTAACTAAAATAAATAGCCCTTTATAGCCTAAATAGCCCTGCTTTAGCTAAGAAAGATATGGCTTCGCACCAGGAGGAGGCGACAGATCCTGAATATGAGATTGCACACAGGATCAATACTGAGGGTCCACAGCCTTATAGTTTTGAGTAAAAGCATACAGGGTTCTCATATCTGGGCATGTATTCAAGGTAAATGTTATTTAGCTCTTCTTTAGTTGTTATAAATATACTTCTCATTAGATTAGCTCTGTTACTTCTGTTTTCACTTCTAGCTGCTGGCTCAAAACTATAAGGCTGTGGACAAAAGTTTTAGACAAAATCTAAAAAATTAAAGGGACATTGTTGACAATGTTATTATTTTTTATATTGCAGACAATTTCGTTATATTGCCTATCGGCAGATGGTTCGTTGGAGCCATGGCATCCTTGGGCGCCACATACGCAAGCCTCTGCCGTCTTGTGTGGTGAACGCCATCAGAGCAGCCTTCCCAGATGGAGCAGGACACTACAACGGCTTCCAATGGCCTAGTTTGGACTAGCATCCCTCTGAAATTATAAGTTGTACATAATAAAATTGTATGAAAACATTTGAAAGTTGCTTGGCAGTTATTTACATTGTGTCAAACATATAAACATTATATGATGTCATTTGTAATAGACAGCAATTTTTTCAATGATAAATTTTACTTTTCAAACTGTACAGCCTAAAGTGTTACATCAAATGAGTAAGTGGTAAACTACAGTTGAGTAATTACATTTCAGAAGTTTCCTTGACACATGCAAATTGTCCCTGTAAACCAATTCTGTAAATAATGGCCTAAATCTACCTGTGATGAAAACCTTGATTTTCTGACATATTGCCCAACAGCCTCTTGCTTGTCCACTCTGTCCCACACAGCTGCCAGTGGTCCAGGATCAGCTGACCTCTCTGCAGGTATTGCACCGCTCAGCAGTTGAGGGTTCCTGTTATAGGTCTCCTGCAGCTTCCGGAGTAGTGCTGTCGCATAGTCTGTAATCATACAAATTCAATTAGGAGGCAGATATACATAAACAGAAAATCTCCTAACCAGAAATCGTTTTACCATAGGTTGGCTCGTCTTTCACTGGACGCAC
>JBBPBX010088197.1:0-14545 GCA_038048925.1 Garcialebias charrua
TGACTAGTCATAATTACAATTACAGATATCTTAAATTACATCATCATTTAAGATATCTTAAATGTATTTATGACTAGTCAAAATGTATTTATGACTAGTCAAAATGTAATTCAAGATATCTTAAATAGCTATTATGACTAGTCATAAATCAATTTCAGATATCTAGAACTGTACTTATGACTAGTCAAAATTCCTTTTAAGATATCTTTAAATGAATTCAAGATATCTTAAATATTTTATCATGTAGACGGCGTTTCTATTTAAGATATCTAGAATTCACATTATGACTAGTCAGAATGACGTACGAGATATCTTGAATTATAATTTTGACTAGTCACAATGACACAGTTTTACGCAGGCGGAAATAGGTCCGCTAAATCTTGTCAGGAGGACCCATGTCAGGTCTGTCCAACACAACGCCTGCTGTGTTTTTAACACGGTTTGTACCAAGCAGCTCGTGCTCGACATGAATTAAAAACACGGATGATTTATTGTTTGCAACAAGAAGACTTTTTACAACAAGAAGACTTTTTAAAACCGACGTCTTTTTCACTACAACAGGAAGTAGCAGACACACAGCTTTCAAGGTAAGAAAAAACGAAGCTAGCTTAGCGAGCTAACCGTTAGCTCCTGCTGCAACATACAAACAGTGTAAAAAAGCCCAATTTAATGTGATAAATTATTTGGAATATTTGAGACAGATATGGTATAAAAATGTATATTGTATTTTTTATGAGGTTCCATTAGTGCCAAAAATATGTTTGTGTCCATGTAATGTTCAAATGCTTTCTTCTTAACAGAAATAAAGAAATATCACTAAAAGAGAACAAAGCTGCACTTTGCAGGTTTTGTTACTTTCCATCACTCTGTGTGTGTGTAGCGTGCTGTGTATACTCTATAAATGATGTGTTAAGTGAATCAATATATACAGTCTATTACTTGTTTAAAGCTAAATATGTTATAACAAGTATTAATATATATATGTGTGCTCAAAACAGTTCTGATCTGTTTTAGATCTCACTGGGTGTTGAAAAAGAAAAAGCTGATTTCTTAGATTATTTCTGTAGGTTTGCAGCTGATAAAGGAATTGTAACAACTTCTTTTTTTTTTTTAAGCTGCCAAATGTTCCTCCTGCACTGGCCTGAACTCGAGATTTACAAAGATGACACAGACCAAGAACAAAGGTACCGGTAAATAAATAAAATAAGAGTGGAACACATTATTTTCTGTTATATCATAAATGGTGGTATCAAAAATGCAGGCTCAACCACTATCAGTTACCGGTACTGTAGTAGTATTTGCAAGTTACGTAAAAATCTTAACTCTCACAAATCTGTCCCACAGTGTCCTACCAAATTGCTCATTTACATTTATTTATTTCTAAGTTTATTTGACATATTTTTTATGTTGTAAGGGGATCCATCCTGAACCTGCAGCGAGGTGGTGGTACAAAAGCCCAGAACTGTGGGGAAAAGATGTCTGCACTTCACGCTTTACAGAGCGAACATAACCTGAGTTAATGTTTGTATGCCTGTTTCTTTTGTCAAAACTTATTGTGATTATGTCACTCGTGTGTTTGTAGGACCACGTCCAGATCCCGACATCCTGGCATCGGGAGAAAAACTACACCGGCTCGAGTCTCAAACATTTATCGCTCCTGTCCTAGATGGTCTGTCAACTTTGGAGCTGGTACCATCCAGATGTGGGCCTGTACAAAGATGACACAGACCAAGAACAAAGGTAAATAAATAAAATAAGAGTGGAACACATCCTTTTCTGTTATATCACTCATTCAACCTTTATTTCATCAGGTTAATCTCATTGAGCCTCGAGGACTCATTTACAAGAGCGACCTGCTACAAACTAAAGAATGATGACAACAGTAACAGTAGACATTTCCTTAAACAATCAACAATAGACAAACATAAAAGAGAAATACAGATTTTTTTTTACAAAATTAAAAACAAAATATTTAACAAAAACATTATAAAATGGATGTAGAAAATCAGTAGCAGTAATCAGTAACAGGAACACGTCTGCATTGGTTTTTGCCAGGATTCCAACAGATTTTAAAAGCCATTTAGAGAAGTGAAGGTCGAGAGCTTCAGATCTTTTTGTAAGACATTCCAGGAAGCAGGAGCGGAGTAGGAGAAGGCCCTTTTTCCAAGTTCAGTCCTCACTGACGGAACACTGCAGGTAATCATGTCCTGAGAGCGCACGCTGTAGCTGCACTCACACAGAGACATGTAGGAGGAGATGTATGAGGGCAGCAGACCAAGAAGTGATTTAAAGATGAAAATGTACCAGTGGAAGACTGTGAGGTTAATGATGTCCAGTTAACCAGTGAATTTTTTTTTTTTTTTTTCTTCTTCTTTCGGCTTTATTCCCTGCGTTAGGGGTCGCCACAGCGAACTGGTCGCACGAAGATTTGGCAGTTGTTTTTACGCCGGATGCCCTTCCTGACACAACCACAGACCACCGAGCAACCACAGCCCTCTGTGTGGAGCAGAGAGCTGATATCTAGGGTTCCCGGGGGAGCAGATGGTGTGGGTTAAGGGCCTTGCTCAAGGGCCCAGAGTGGGGCAGATGAGGGTGGATACAAGTGTGACCGCTTCACCTATCCCACCCACATCTTTGATGTTGTCGGTACCGGGGCTTGAACCGGCGACCTTCCGATCACAAGCTCACCTTCTTAACCTTTGCGCCACCACTCCCCTGTGAATACAGATCATAAATAAAGTTTTTTTTTAACTCTCACAAATCAGTCCAACAGTGTCCTACCAAATTGTTCACCTGTCCCTTTATATTTATTTAAAAGTTTATTTGACATATTTTTATGTTGTAAGGGGATCCATCCTGAACCTGCCAGCAAGGTGGTGGTGGTGCGAAAGCCCAGAACTGTGGGGAAAAGATGTCTGCACTCCACGCTTTACAGAGCGTACACAGGTATAACCTCTGAGTTAATGTTTTTATGCCTGTTGCACCGTACGTTTCTTTTGTCAAAACTTATTGTGATTACCGGGTATGTCACTTGTGTGTTTGTAGGACCACGTCCAGATCCTGACATCCTGGCATCAGGAGGAAAACTACACCGGCTGGAGTCTCAAACACTTATTGCTCTTGTCGTAGATGGTCTGTCAACTTTGGAGCTGGTACCATCCAGATGTGGGCCTGTGCCACAGGGTGGACTGGTTTCTTAAAAGTGCCCAACTGAGAAGTCCTGCGTAGCATCATTCTGCACCACATGGCTCCAGACTTCCCTGCTCTTCCTTCGATGCTGCAGTCTTCCCAACATGTGTTTTGTGCCCACACTCAGTCAGTTTATGCATCTTCAGTCTCTGCAAGTGTCAGATGAAATACAGGCCAGAACCAGGGAGCAGTCCAGATGTTCTGCAGGGGTACAGCTTCGACAACCAAGGCTTACTGCCAGCTGTTTCTGTGTTGCTTGCAGAGGAGGAGTCTGCTGCCACAGCACTGGCAGCTCAGATGGTCAGGGGGTCCACTAAACAATAACTGTTGAACGGGTATGGCGTGATGAATTGATTGATGATTGGTTGATCAGATGAAGTCTAAACTGGACATGTTTTACTTCAACACCATCAATGTGTTTATATCAATGCAGTATCATAAAATGTACAAATCACCTTTTTGTTCCTTCGTATTTTTAATATTCAGTCTCAAGCTGTGTGAATCACTGTAAATAGTTTAATTTAATACTGTAAATAGTTGTTACTCATGAAAAATACAAAAACGTGCCAATTTCTTTAAAATGAAATTGCATAATTTGGGAAAAATATCTATAATCCACTATAAGTTTATAGATATCAGTTATAAATTGTTAACTTAAAAAGTTAGTTTTTTTTCTTGTTTTTACTAGATTTGTTGTAAATTATACTTGTTTTCCTTGCAATTCAACTCAATCAAATAATAATAAATAAATAAAAAGTATGCTGCTCAAGTGTGTTTTAATTGAAGAATGTTTAAAATAATTCAAAACTTTAAAATAAAGTACATAACACTAGAACAGTTTACATACATGTGACAAGCTTGGATGTTATTTTTTATTTTATAAACTTACTGCAACGGCACCTTAGGCTTTTCACCCAAGGACATAATTTATACACAGAAAAGGCACTTGGGTTTGTTTACAAGTAAACAAGAGACTGTGTTCCAAGATACAATATACATTTTATTTACACTAAGTTAAAAACTAATTCTAATGGAGGCAATACTGATTCTTAAATATTCAGCCAAGGCTGAGGCTTTCCAGTGGTCAGTCAACTAAAATATTTAATGATGGTTCAATGTAACAAGAGCAGAAATTCACCCACAAGCTGTGATGATGCACGAGACACGAGTGGAACAACCTACACAAGAGGACTGCTGCCTTCAACCTGGAACATAAATATGAAATTAAGTAAACAGAAATAAATATGTTTTCCTGATGCATGCTCAATAATCCAGGTAGAAAAATCTAAAAACGTTAAGTCAGGTCCTGTGGACTGCCCCAGCCAATCTGCTCATAGACACTGCCTAATTACAGAGACGAGCAGGCTGTAGTAAAGCATGGTAGGACAGATAAGGTTGTTTTCTTGCCCCTCAAGAACAACCAGGAACTGAACAAAAACAACAGATGAAACTCAGCCATTTTCCTCACTGTCTAATGCTAACACTTGTGACATTTTCTGACAATTTAGTCCAGAACAGCTAGCGCCACTGCAGCCACCCAAAATTGTGCAGGCATCTGTTTGAACAGCTAAGTGGCAGCCGCGGGTCCTACGCGTAATTTCTTAATAAAGATATCTAAAAACGTCATTATGACTAGTCATAATTACGTTTGAGATATCTTGAATTGTCATTACGGATGTCTATGACGAATTGGGTGACATCATTTAAGATATCTTTAATTACATTTTGACTAGTCAAAATTCATTTTAAGATATCTTGAATTGCTATTCTGACTAGTCAGAATGTAAATACAGATATCTTAAATTAACATTCTGACTAGTCAAAATGTAATTATGACTAGTCAAAAGTCCTTTTTAGATATCTAGAATGTAACTACGGATAGTCAGACTTCACGATTTAATGTTAAAAGGGCTTGCCATAGGCTTACTGCATATAGGGCTGTTAACGATAGACAATATGACAAACACCTGAGGCAGAGATGATCAAAAACAGTTGGGTATGCAGGAGCTATGACAGAACACAAGAGGGAGACACACTATTCATCCGTCCATCCATCATCTTGTCCCGCTTCTTCCTTTTCGGGTAGCGGGGGTCACTGGAGCCAATGTCCAGCCATCACTGTATGAGAGGTGGGGTACACCCTGGACAGGTGGAGACACACTAGCAAAACACAAAATCCTCACATTTCTAGCTAATCAAGATAATCAAAGAGCTTTACAACTCAATATGCACACTTTACACATTGAAGTACTTTTGAATTTGAGTTGAATTGAATTCACACACAGTTATGCAGCACTCTACAACAACCTCTACAAAGCTAATCAAACAAATCCTTCTATAGAAACGAATCAGTGCTTCATCACAGTCATACGATGGGACACACATTGGAGGCAATGAGGGGTTCAGTGTCTTGCCCAGGGACACCAGCATGTGACTGCTGGTGGAATCGAACACCCAACTCTCCCATTAGAGGACGACTACTCAGCCACAGCTGCCTCAAATAGCCTCGAATAGTGACAGAAGATGGATAGATGGATGGATGTTAAGTTTCTTTTCCCACAATTTGAACCGTATTGGGTTGGATTGTCCAGAGGAACATTCAAGGCTGCAGGAAAAGTAAATTCTCTGCCTGAAGAAAATCAACAATGAAGCTTATCTAAATCTGACTCCCCGAACAGCCTTGGAAATGGGCTGACTATCAAATTTCTCCTGGGTTATGAGAAACCGAGGACAACAACTGCATCTATCGCACCCCTCCCCGGAGAACTTTCCGTGAGCGCTTATCAGAAATGCTGGCTGGAAACATCACAGAACTGTGGCTGATCTGAACAAGGCTCATGGACTAAATCTCACCGCCTGGACTTCAAATGCATATGTAATTTGTCTTAACTGTGCTTGCTGGTAGAGTTTTTTGATGTCTCATATCGTGTCCTAATAGACAAGATGTGAAAGATCTTTTTTGTAATACCACTATCCACCCTCATGGTTCTTCTCCCTTTTCATATCTAAGATTATCATTCTGATAAGGAATGAGATGGTCATGCTGATAACCAGCTGCAGCTTTGTACACTTAGTTAAGCTTTAGGATGACTGTGCGTACATGTTCCCGTTGTACCTTGGTGCAATGTCAATAAAGATATTCTGATTCTGATTCTTACTGGTATTGAAAAGCAGTTATTCTGCTTGGCTAGATTCTTTGCTTTTCAGACCAGTAAAGGTTAGGTTACTGAGGTTTTGTTTGTACTTCTCATAATGTTCTATAATGTAGGAAGCAAAGGCAGACTAAGTTTTTTTTTCCAAAGCTGCCTTATCTCTTTAATATTTCATCTTCTGTATGTAGTCCAATGCATCACATATGTATGGTACACTTTGTAAAGACCAAACTGAGACAAAAATGCTTTTTCTTCTGAATGATTCAAAGGTCATGAAGTGGTCTGATGAGCAATAAAAAATGAAAATGCCTCTGAAATGGGAGACAAGGGCTGGGACACAAATGCATAAATAAAAAATAAAAAAAGCGAAAGTCCTAAGAAAAACTACAACATTCTATCAAGAAGCCTGCAGGGTGCTATTGCTCAAAAAATAATTTATTGGTTACAAGATAGTTTAGCTCCTTTGTAGCAAAATGAATAAATTAGGTGATGCTCCAGACCTAACCACTGCAACTACATTTATTATACAGAGTTCCAGTCTTATGGTTAGTTTGAATAAAGGGGTTCATCATTAGGCCTGTCACGATAAACAATAAATCAATTACCGTAATTGCATGATAAATAAAAATGATCAATCTCATTTTCATTTACCGGCTTTCTCATTTCTTCATGTCTCTCTCTTTCCACTGAAGACACTGGATGACAAGGTTCAAATCCGTGTTCTTCACTGATCCCTCCCTTTCTCTTTAAAATCTGTTTTAACCGTCCAAAATCGCGTTTTTGGATCATTAAAAGCAGCTAAGCTGAGAAGCTAAGCTACGAGCTAAGACAACGAGCTGACCTCGGGAAAACCTCTGTCTTGTCCAAGCTCCAAAATTCACGATTGAAACCTGTGCCTTCGTGTAAAAAGTTTTTTTCCCTCTCCAAAAAGGAGCTGAGGACTTGTTTACTGTTTTTTTATTTATTAAAAGCTTTGTGTAAAAAATGCTCGGCTAAAGAGCTCTAACCACACCGAGCGACCGCCATTTTGAGAACCAAAAAAACAGAAAGGAGAGACAGCCCATGTCACGTCAAGTGACCTCCCTCCCATTTTTCTTAAAGAGACCCGCTGCTCGCTCCCTCACTATCCATCCTTAGGTTCAAACAGTCTTATACTGCCATCCGGTGGTAAAAATAAGGCACTACACTCAAAACAAATTAACTATAATTTATTCTTGAATTTTCAAACAATATTATCGTTTATCGCAATAATTTCTGAGACAATTAATCGCCCAGCAAAATTTGTTATTGTGACAATTCATCATTGTTATGATTTTTTATGTCTCCCAAATTGATGACTTTCCTGCTTTTACTGTTTAAACAGAGCAAAGACCTTTTACAGTCACATTGTTGCAGAAGTAGAACAAAATGTTTATTAGTTATATTAGGCGAGAACACACCAGCTCTTACAATCAGCCATAGTGGGATGTAAACCAATAAAATGTCTTTGAGAAGAGTCCCAGGGATGTGTTTGGAGAATTCTGTGAACATTCATCATGCTGGGAGGGTGCAGGGCTGGGAACAAGTCCATGGTGTGTGTGTGGGGGTGATGTGTGATGACTAGGAGGGGATTTGGGTGGGTTTGTTTGTTGCGTTTGTTGGTTACTTGGATTTATAGATTCCCACAACTCGTCCAGATGTTTTCACTTTGCAGCTTAAAAAATTGTGGTTCTTTGTTGAATGGGACTTTAAAAACACTCCCTAAAACGGGTTTGTTCGTCCGCATGATGAACAGTCATGGACACTGGCATGTTCAAAGCGTTTCTTTTCATTCAGTGTGACATAGCATAACAATGCATTGTAGCTAACCTATCCATTTAAAAATCCAGTCTTTGTATTAAGTTAAATTAATTAATGTAGTTGCTTGTTTGACCTTAATTGGTGTAAAACAAAGACGCTAGAAACATGAGTTTAAGGACATTTAAGAGAGGAAATTGTTTCTGAGTTTTTGAAAATTCTCATACGAGTGTATTGAATAGTAAAAACATGTTCTGTATCAGCTCTTAATGGAAAAGTTTGTCTCTCACAAAATGTCTGGCAACATTCATAAGTGGCATATCTTATATATTTAAATGTTGCTGTCATACGTAGAACAGTTTGAAATACCGTACTTGCCGCCATACACATCGCACTGCCGTATATGTCGCATCAATCCAAATATGTCTAACAAAGTGGAAAAAACATAAACAAGTTGCTTCGCCGTATAAGTTGCATCTATTATGCGTCACCACTGACGCGTTGCGTTTGTTCTGTGTCACCGCTGACCACCCGGAAAGATGGGCTAGTGTTGTGCCAAAAACTGATTGGCTGCCGGTGGCTGTGGGAGTGTGCACGGGAGGACTTTAACAAGAATTTAACAAGAGTAACACTTAAAAACAATTATTTGTTTGCTCGAAATTACAGTAAAGGTGTGTCTCAGATGAACTTTTCCTTAATAAATTTACTTTAACGGTCAAATCAGCTGCATTTCGCCTGGACGGCATGATGAAATGCAGCTGATTTGACGTTTGCTCCAGGAGTTCCAGAGCGAGACGAAGGTGGCTTGGTATGGCAAGTCAAGTGTTTCATTAATAGCCACTTTTACCTATTAATTAGACACTTGCCTTGCCATATAGCTCGAGGGCCCTTTAGAGGCTGAAAATGGTAGTGTTCAATATTTTCCATGTCAGAATGAATGAAATGGCGAGATCTCAGACAAAAATTGGGGTATATGGGAAAAAAACATATTCGTTGCTTCTGTGTATAAGTCACAGGACTTGCAAATTTATGCAAAAAGGTGCAACTGATATGGCAAAAAATACAGTAGTTTCCCCAAACAAGGACCAAGGTTCAATAATCCTGTATCCCCCATCAGCTCACCTCCCTCTCGTTGTTTCATCTTTTTCTCCTCTCCCGTTCCTTTCCTCAGTACCCAGCTGCTCTGATGAACCTCGGCGCCATCCTCCACCTGAACGGAAAACTCCCCCAAGCGGAGGCCAACTACCTGCGAGCGCTGCAGCTCAAACCTGATGACATCATCACCCAATCCAACCTGCGCAAGCTGTGGAACATCATGGAGAGGCAGGGGCTCAGGACTGAGCGGAGAGGCGACCCTTAATCTAAACGAGTTGGAAAGGAACAAGAGGAGGAGGGAAAAGGAAGTTTTTTTAAAGACAGAGCACAGGAGTTTGTCATTATCACAGCGTGCTTTGTAGCACCGGCTGGTTTGACAGCTACACTTTTATACGTCTATGTTTCAAGTTTTAGGGAACAACCACGTAAACAAAGAAAATAAACTCTGCAAACGCCTTTTGTTGTTCCAACGAGAGCAATTTATGTCGCGTGGGTTTTCAGAGCGAAAATATTTTTTTGCTGTGTCATCACAAAGAAGTAAACGTGACACGTTTATGCTCTTTGTAGCCACGAGAATAAAACCAGCCAACTTACCATTGGTTAAGTTGCATGACGGCCTATGGACGCCATGTTTGGACTAGAATTCCCGTGCACAGCCATCTTTCGGTGCTCTTTTCTAATACCGTGTTTTTTTTACACTGGATGAGGGAGCTCCTCGGTGGTGCCAAATCAAGTCTTTACACCTCGCGTGCCAACTAAATCTATTCTCCTGTGTTGTGTTCGTTGTGTCAGATTTTTATGTTGTGATTAAATTTAATTTATTAATGTGTTACACAAAATGCCAACCCTGTGTCATTGCAGCCATCCTTTCTCATTCCTTTAAACAGACATCAGCGAGGCAACATGGCGATTATCTTAAACCACCTTTTTTACCTCTTTGTTTTTGCCTCTCGGCTCAGGGACGATCAGGAAGATCTGTGCCACAGAGAGACTTTTAGGTGTTTTCTGATGATTGTGATGTTGGGTTGAGATGTAGAAAATGTGTAGCTGAAATGGTCTTTTTTAAAAGAACAGTGATTCTCCCTTTTTCCCAATAAAAAAAAAAAAGATTTTTCTGCTGATTCATTCTTTTCCAGGAAGCAGCTGAACACTTCAGCAGCAACACCTGCATGGGTTTATACAGTACAAGTACATTAGTTTGAAATATACGTTTTGTCAGCATCCTGTCCTTGCAGACATCAAGTTGTGCACACTCCGCCAAAAAGATCACAAGCAACTCGTTTATTTTGTGTCTTTTGGAGTGTCTCGTTCTTTCAATTCATTTTCTATAGCTCAAGTTCAGTGTTGCCGTACTTGTCGCTGTAAAACTCACATTAGTTCAAAAAATGTCTAATAAAGTGATAAAAAAACATCAATAAGTCACTTAGCCATATAAGTCGCATCTATTACTGCTGACCACCAAGAAATATGGGCCAAAAATGTATTGGCTGCTACAATGGTGGCCATGTGGTCACGCACAGGAGGACTTTAACAAGAATTTAACAAGATAACCACCTAAAAACATTGTTTGCTTAAAATTATAGTAAATGTGTTTCACTTGAACTTTTCCTTAATAAATGCACTTTAATGGTCAAATTAGCTGCATTTTGCCACCCCACCCAGGCGAAATGCAGCTGGAGAGGTTTACTCCAGGAGTGCCGGAGTGAGACGAAGGTGGCTTATTATGGCAAGCCAAGTGTCTCATTAATAGCCACTTTTACCTATTAATGAGACACTTGGCTTGCCATAATGCTCGAGGGCCCTCTAGAGGCTGCAAATGGAATAGTTTTCATGTCAGAATGAACGAAATCGTCAGTTCTCAGCCAAAAGTTGACTTGTAAATATGGGAAAAATGTATATTAGTCGCTTCCGTGTATAAGTAACAGGACTTGCAACTTTATGTAAAAAAAAAGTGACTTATACGCTGGCAAATATGGTAATAAAAATAAAAAAGATGCAGAGGGTGCTGTCCATATGTTAGAAATCTTGGTACTGTACTCCAATCATAGTGGTTTGTATAGTCATACAAGACACTTATTGCTAACACATGGTGATATTACAGTACTGATATAAATCAACAACAGCAACTTGGTGCATATGGTAAACATTTCAGTAAATGACATTTGAATGCACTCTGTCTCTATGGTTGTATACAGTCAAAGCAAAATATCTAGAGAACCACAATACATGTATAGCGAAAAAAGTCGAGCAAATCGACTGAAACCACGAAAGGATTAGTAAAACAATTAGGAGCGCTCGAAACAAGCATAGGGAGAAAAAAATTTGTCAAAGAAACTGCTTTGTGAGGAAAATCAAACCTGGTGAACAGGCTGTCAAACTACAAACCAAAAACAGGAAATGGAGTGTCATAATTAAACGAAAAGGCCAATAAAGCACGTATCAGGAAAACAAGATGACGTCACTGCAAAAGCCAAAAACACAACTCATGTATAAAGTTACATTCATGATTACTTTGCCATTAAGTCTCACAAACAATGAAATACTGTATGCTGAACATATTTATTTTATTCTGCAGATTGATAAATGGGCTTTAGGGAAGTCCAACATTTGAGGTGTCTGAATAATAAGAACTTTAAACTGGAGGTTAAAAGGCACAAAAGTGATCAAATTCAAGTAATTTTGCTTAATTTTTTGTTTGTTTTATTAGAAACAGAGCAGTACACTCAAGGGCGTAACTTTGTGTTGAAAGTTGGTGGGGACGGCTCATGGGGAAAGAGAGCTATCTACGGGACGCCTTTGTTTTTTGAAAGAATAAAGCCAAAAAATTTGAGTGGTGTACACTAATTTAATTCTTACAGTTAGAAACATAGCTGTTACAGTAGTCACTAATATTTTGTGCAGAAATAGCACATAAATGTAAACTTAACAAGTTTCCAAAAATAAGCGGATACAAATCCACAAAAAACTAAAAACAATCAAAGCTTTCTTCATCAGAAGCTGAACAACTCAGAACAGAAAAACAGATTCATATTGTAGACGCTAATGAAAATCTCTGTATAGTATGCAAGAAATCCATCTGAGATTTTGACATCACTTTTTGACACTGAAAAAAGTCCCAGCACAGACTCATTTAAAGGTGCCAAACACCTGCCTTCTTCTGTCACTCATTGACACAAACTGCTGACATATTTGATCAATGTCTAAATTGTCTAATTTTGTCTGGTGGACATGGCACACGGCAACATTATTAAGCCTTTCTTGAGACATTGTTGATCTGAGCCATGTCTTTAGCCTCCTGAGAGCACTAAAACTCCTCTCTGCCTCAGCTGAAGACACTGGATTCACCAAAAGCAATCTAACAAGCGTTTCCACTTGATCAAACAACCCTCTGACTTCTGTAGGCATCTCTCTGAGTACTGTGACCACTTCATCACTGGACTTGCATGCATACTTAGAATGGAACATGTTCAACTGAACTTTCAGACTGTGGCTACTTAATTCTGGATACTGGTCCACAGTTTCATCTACATCTCCAGAAAGTAAAACAGCCTCCAGTTTCTCCAACACATTTAAATCAGCTTGAGTGAACCTCTCCTGAAATTGCATATCAACAGTATCAAGCATGTGATAGAACTCAGCTCTGTAGTGCTCCTCAGCAGTCTTGGGACAGTGTTGGCTTGCATCACCACTATAACGCTTTGGTGGTCTTCTTTGGTGAGGCATCTTGATTTCTTCTAAGCCAAGAGCACCTACCATTTGTGTAGCCTCATCAAAAATGTCATGAAACTTCACATCATCTCTTTTTTCAGCAAGGCTGGATCTCACACACCCAATAGCTTCTCTCATCCCAGAAATAGTCTCAGTGCGTTTTTGCATTGACCTGTTAAGACATTCCATGTCATCAACAACCAAAAGTGCCAAATGAAGTCCCAGAACAGTGTTGCCTTTTTGAAATCTCTCTAAGAGACCATTTGCCCTAACATTGCTTGATGCCATATGTTCCAAGCTTTCAAGGACAGATTCATATTGGCTTAGAACAGCAGTAATGGCTTTACAACGGACCGTCCACCGGGTAGGACATAGTGGTCTAAGAGAGATACTTGACCCTTCTGCACTTAATGCAGTGGCAGCAAACAACAACTTAAATTTTCCTGACTGCTTGCTGAGAGTACCTAACTCATGTACCCATTGCAACGCATCTCGTACAACTGGACTGGCCAGGCAAGCAGCTTCAGTGATGAGGTTGAGGCAGTGAGCTCCGCAGTGAACAAACAATGCCAGAGGTTGCATTTTCTTTAGCTCTGCTTGTACTCCTGAATATTTTCCAGACATATTTGCAGCACCATCGTATGTCTGACCACGTAATGAAGATACAGGTATATTTAGACGTTGGAGTACATCAAGGGCTGCTTTTGCAATTTCTGCACCCGTGGTTCCGGGAACCTGATACAACCCAACAAAAACCTCCTGAGGTACTAAGTCATGATCTACAAACCGAAGACAGATTGATTCTTGCTCTGTACCTGAAATGTCTTGTGTTCCATCAATGATGAGAGAATACTGCAAAACAGGTAAAGATTGTATATATGCAGAAATTCCTCTCACAATGGTATTGCCCAGTAACTGCAAAATCTCATTTTGCACCTTTGGGGATGTGTAGTCATGATACTGTGAAAGCCAGCGAGAGAGACATGCATCACCCTTAGATTTAAATTTTAATAACTGAATCAAATTGCCGTCTTTGTTATCATGTCCTCTTAATGCTAGTCCCTGCCTGGCCAAGTACATTACTGACCCCACTACATTTTGCAAGCAGTGTTGTGCCTCTTTTTGCTGTTTTGCAACAGCACTGGACAGCAGAACATTGACTTCTTTCCCTTTTTGTGCATACACCATAACTGCATGTTGGTGGCTTTGACTAAGCTCATGGTGCTTAAATCGTGTGGTAGCATTCTTCCAGTTTGTAAACCCTTTAATTGAAAATGCGTCATCTGCTTTTTTGGACAAAGTACTTTTTTCAATTGTGTATGTTTTAACACAATAAAAGCAAAGAATGCCCTTTGCTTTATCATTGTAGTGAAGCCATGGATGCTGATTATACCACCTGTCCTGAAAATGCAACGTTCTATTTGAAAGTTTTTGAGTCCCAATGACTTTGGAATTTGGCTGATTTGGTTTCATGAATGTATCAAAAAAATCATCTCCATCTTTTGCTTCAAGACTGCAGACTCTCTCTTCCTCCTGGCTTTCATCCATAGATTCTTCGATGTTCTCTACTGATGAATGACTTTCCTTGAGAACATAGAATTTTTATTAATTTCCACTATTTTCTG
>JBBPBX010088199.1:0-14544 GCA_038048925.1 Garcialebias charrua
CAACAGTTGGACCAGACTCTGGCCCGACAAGAGAACCTCCTCTGCGAGCTGACACAGTCAGCACTCACTGAACACTACCTACCACAGGTAGTGAAAGGTGTTGAGATCCAAGGATCCTACACCGAAGAGGCTGTACTGTCCTATGGGACAGGTAATTCAGCTATCAGCCAAGCTTTCGATGAAACCTTGGTTCAAGGACATGTGAGTCCTGGAAGTGGCAGTCCGCGACATGCTGACAGTCACTTGGATTTCAGTGTCACAGATTTTGAGGACCCCTCCTCCAACAAAAGGGGGGTGTACTCTCACTCTCTACCACAGGTAGTAGACTGTGTGGAGGTCCGAGGATCCCACACCACAGACGCTGTACTGTCCTCTGGGACAGGTACTTCAGCCATCAGCCAAGCTTTCGATGAAACCTTGGTTCAAGAGCTTTTGAGTATAGGACTACTCAGAGATGACATAGTTCTTACAGACTCAAAGAGCACCTCTTCAGTCATGAAGTGGGAAGACACACATCACAACGACAGTGACGCACCGCGGTCTGACCGGTCAGACACACCAGCGACTGCGCCGACAGTTGTGACACACCTGAATTACGCAGAAAGAGGTAAACGTACGGAGAAACGTTGGCCGAAGCCTATGAGGTTCCTGTACAAGCTTCCCGATACACTGCGTGAACGGCTTAAACCAAACCATGGCATCTTAACTCGTGCCCAAGGCCTTGACAATCTCAAGGTCCCCACCAATCTCAAAGAACTACAAAGTTTTCTTGGCGTGTGTAACTACTCGAACCAGTTCATAGAGAACTATGCAGACCTTGCAAAGCCACTGACTGAACTCCTAAAGAAAGACGTCCCATTTGTCTGGACTGACAAACAGCAGCAGGCAATGGACGCTCTTATAGACAGGATCAAGTCAGCCCCATGTTTAGTCTACCCAGACTACAACAAAGAGCTTTACTTGGAAGTGGGCTTCTCAGCTCGTTGCATAAGTGCTGGTCTGTACCAAATACACGACAGAGACAAACGTGTAGTAGCCTACGCCAGCAAGACGATGGCAGGACCCGAGTTGAGATTCTCAGACTGTGAGAAAGCTCTACTGACCACAGTGTGGGCAGTAAAACATTTCTCCAGCTACATTGGTGGACAGAAAATCATTGTGGAAACACAACACCAGCCAGTGACATTCCTGAACAGCCAACGCATCAGAGATGGTGTGGTAACAAACTCTCGTGTTGCAACGTGGCTCATGGCGCTTCAAAGTTTTAACCTAGACATACGTTATGGTCAAAACAAGAAGTCACATCTGGGGACAGACTTGGCACTCTGCCAAAAGTGTACACAAGATGTACCAGCGACCCAGCCGTTGGCTGAGGAAAAAACCCCTGTGACTGAAGACCCGAACCACCACTTCTTTGATGACAATATCTGCAAAGATATGACAACATTGTACGTGGATGGATCTTCATTCCTCCGCGACAAAATCTGTAGGGCAGGTGTTGGAGGGGTCCTCCTCCAAGACCAAGAACAGATTACCTTCAGCTACAAATTAGGCTCTCAGACTTCTCAGTACGCTGAGATTGCAGGAATCCTAATAGCTCTCCAGATGGTAGTAGCACGCTCCATCAAGACCCTAGTCATCTGCACTGACTCTAACTATGCTCGTTTGAGTTTCGCTTGTCACCTTGCTGTGTGGAAACAGAACGGTTTCCTAACAAGCGACAGAAAAGTGGTCAAACACAAAGAGCTTTTCATGGCATGTGATCACTTGGTGACATCACACGACTTACAGATCTACTGGAAGAAAGTTCCAGGACATTCTAGAGTCCCAGGCGATGACAAGCACTACAATGACATTGCGGATTCCTTAGCCAAAGAAGGAGCCGACGAAGGTCCTCTATGGTCCTTCGACTCCTCCTGGTTGATCAAGACTCTGTCAACACAACCTGCTGTTGAGGTTATGGCAGTCACACGTGCACAGGCCGCGGCCAGACCTGCTGACAACGCAGTCTCTGTACGGCCTGCACTGACTGACCCAGACATCATCCAACAGCAAAAGTCGGATCCTGCTATCAACTCCATGATACTGTACCTGACTGATCCAGACAAAAACACTCCGTCTAAAGACGAACTGGATTCCGATCCAGACCTTAAAGTCCTTTACCAGCTGCGCAAACAGCTAAAACTAATCAAGGGCATCCTAACTTTCGCTCATGGACCAACGTCCTCACCTGTGTTCGTGGTTCCCCATGACCAAAGGGGGGTGATGTTAGTTCATGCCCATGATCTCCCGTCCGCAGGACACAAAGGAGATAAAGCCACGCTGACGGCATTAAAACAAATTGCCTATTGGCCTGGAATGAAAAAGGATGTCAAGGACTACATTGAAGGGTGCGTGGTGTGTGGCCAGTTTCAGCCAACCAGACCACTTCACAGAGCACCACTGCAAAGTAGAGGCATTGCATTCCCATGGTCTGACCTCCAGATCGACTGGGTTGGACCACTCACTAAGAGCTCTAGAGGAAATAAATATTTTCTCACGGTAACCTGTGCATTTACCAAATGGGTAGAATGCCTACCAGCTCCTAACGACACAGCACAAACAACTGCTATGTTGTTAATGAATCATATATTCTCAAGGTTTGGACTTCCCCTTCGGGTGAACTCAGACCAAGGTACACACTTCACAGGTGAAGTGATGAAAGAACTGTGGAAGACGCTAGGCGTCAAGGCCAACTTTCATGTCGGCTACCACCCACAGGCTTCAGGCCAAGTCGAGAGAGCAAACAGAACTGTGGTGAGTATTTTGAAGAAATACGTGGCCGCAAATCACAAGGACTGGGATGTGAAACTCCCTCTGGTCCTCATGGCCATAAGAGCCACTCCACACACATCAACTGGCATCTCTCCCTTCGAGATGATGACCGGTCGACAAATGACTCTCCCTCTACACCTGTTGTACCAACCAGGTGACGCCGTCATGGCGACAGCCTACACTACACAACAATACATGAAAGATTTGAATGTACACCTCAGAAACACTTTTGCTTTCGCCCAGAAAAACCTGGAAAGGTCCGCTGAAGGACGCAAGGCGTACTATGACCAGAAGGCCTCTCACAATGAACTCCAAGTGGGAGACAGAGTCTGGTACTATACGTTCGCCCCAACAACCGGGAAAGGAGAGTCCGGGACCGGAACTCTCGCCCGCAAACTAATGCCCAGGTGGACTGGACCTCATCTGATAACAGACAAAGTGTCCTCAGTCGTCTACGAGATCAAAATCAGCAAAGGCCGTAAAGAGCCAATTGCTAAATGGGTACATCGAAATCAGATCAAACCTTACAAGGCGTTCAATGACTCCACAAAAGACAAAGATCTCACCAACTCACCGACTTCATGGGATAATAAGGTCGTACAAACACAAGTTAGTAAATAAACTAATCAGGTTTAAACTACCATATTTCCCACCCTATAAGTCGCATTGTCCAACTTGAACTTAGAAACGCTAAGTCTAAAACCCACAACAAAAAACTAACCTTAACAACCGTTTAAAGTCAAAGTCAAAGTCAAAGTCAACTTTATTGTCAGATCTGCAATATGTACTGTACAGGACATACACAGGACCGAAATTGCGTTTCTCTCAGTCCCTCGGTGCAACAGTAAACATCTAAACATTGAAACACTGAAACATATAATAATAGACATAAGCATAAAATAGTAAAACTAACACTGTCCTGAGTTTTTTGCATAGTGGTATAAGAGTATGAAAATTTACACCAACTCTAAAACTAAAACATTAACATAATACTGTACTGTCCTGAGTTTTTGCATACTAGTATAAAAAAAGAGTATAAAAAGTATAACTAAAATAAACTAAAGGTTTCTAGCATTGACATTTGCCAAGTGGCAAAGCAGCGTATGAGTTAATGTACACAGTATATGTATGAGGTAGTAGTTGATGTTGTTATAGAGGCAAAAAGTGGCATATGCAGTAAGGCACATTGGGCATCCCTAAGTAAGACCGTTCAGAGCACACTGTATATGTATCAGCAGTGGTGTAGATATTAGAGTAGTGTAAATGTAAACAGTAGTAATTACATGTAAGCAGTAGTAAAAAAAGTAAACAGTATTAATAAATGTAAACAGAGAATGTAAACAGTATTATGATTATAGGCAGTGATGTAATACAAACATTAGTGCAAGTATGAGAAGTAGTGCAAGTCCACGAGATTTGATTTGACCTCGGTCATAAAGTTGAGACCTGTTTTGCTTGTGTGTTGCACTTTGGAATCTGACGACAAGAGTGGGTCGAAGCAGTGAAACGTTGTTTCCTTGTTGTTTAGTCATTACTGTTGTCATTAGTTGAGGTATTGTTTTGGTTCTGAACACTCCCAGCCAAAAAGGTTTTGTATTAACATTGGTTAATGAATGATATGGATTTAACTATGCCAACATGCAGTTCGTTTTGTTAAATCTCAGTCGTTGAAGAGCCAATGTAGTTTAAAGCTACCCGAGGTACCATAAACTACACTGGTCTCACAATTTCTAAATTGAACCGATTCGATCGTTTCTATTCTAGATTATCTATTCATTTTGATGAGTCTCGCCATAGACTTCAAAATTGATTAGGAATACTAAATCCTACGTCGTTCGTCTAAAAGACAACAGACATTTAGATCAAACTATATTTCATTTTTCTACTTTAGTTTAACCTAAACTAATTAGTGAATGGAGGAATAGTTTGGAATTAGAGGCCTTCGTTACAGAAGCCCTCCAAAATTCTATAGGTATAGATCCCTATATCTAATTTACAGAATTGATCCACCCCTTAATTGGTAATTGTAGCTGATCTAAACCATGATAGCTTACATACCAGGTGCATATAGGTAAGGCTTAATGTAAAATCCCAATCATAAGCCCACCTTAAAAAACCACATAATTGCATGACACATAGAACCAGAGTGGCACTGACTGGAAACCAACCAGCCAACAACCTTCGATGTGGGGACCTGCAGCTCCAACGCTTGGTCTTCAACCTTCATCCAAGGGTCGCCTCCTCTGCGTCAATCGAGGGATCCCCTCTACATGCTGATTATGAAAACAATTGTTGCTGATCAATCAACAAAACTAATCGTTGTGGATTTACTGCTGTGGAATTACCGCTGTGGATTATAAGACTTTGCTTTCCAAGGGATCACAGACTTTGTTTTCCAAGAGTTAACAGACTTTGTTTTCCAAAGGATTAAAAGCTTTTCGCAATGGGATTACCTCCGAACAGTATGAAATTTCCAAAAACTTTATGGGATTATAATTTTTGATTTTTCTTTTCCACTTGCTGGATTACTTCAAGATCAAAGACAGTTCAAGGTTTCCTTTCGTGTTGGACCCCATCCCCAAGGACTGGCGATGGCTTCCAAAAGGGGGGAGATGTAGTGGGCATGACCTTGTCCACTTTTAAGACACCTGTGTACTTTTGAACTGTCCAGTGATGACCTTTACTGACCTCTCAGTAAAGCAAGACATTTACTACAAAATCATTCATTTAGCTATAATCTGATAACATAGTCACCAAAAAGAGACTATTTCTATCTTTGATTTTAGGCTGATGTGATCAAAAGAATAACTTTTGTCATTTTCATGATGTGTGCTTTTAAGCTGTGTCATTCTGTAAGAGTTAAACTGTGTTCACTGCTGTGTTTAAAGGTGAAGCCTTCGGGTCACAGAGACCGGACGGTTTTGTTTAGAAACTCAGAGACAGTCTCATGAGCAGGGCTCCAGCTTTATCTATCTTTTTCCTAAACATTTCTCTCTGCCTGCTGGCTGTAACCTTGGGTCCTGATAAGGCAAGTGAACTCCTCTCTGTAGCCGTTTACGCATTTGCCGGCCCTCCCCGGTCCCGCTCGTCTCTGGTTGGCCCAGAGCCAGCTCTGGCCCGCCCTCGTTGATTGCGCACTGTCCGGAGAGCAAGCCTTGAAGTGGGTGGGGTGTTCACTTGACGTGGGTGGGGTATTCACTTGACGTGGGTGGGCAGTTCTTACCGAAAAGCTCAAAAAGGATATGACGTCAGTTTGTCTGCGACCCATCAACAACGCCGAACATGGAGGACGCGGAGCTCATGTGTGTGTTGATGCTGCTGATCGAAGTGCTTTCAGTTACACACTGCAGTACTAAACGCGATATGTGAACGTCGAGAGAGATGTCGAGTCAGACGAAAAATCGCGAGGCGACGTAGAGCACAGTGGTACCGAAGGTTCTGCATGGCTGTACAGCAACGTGAAACAACGAGACAGCGTCGACTGGTAAGCGGTTAGCCAGCTAGCATAATTAGCTTGATGTTACATGATTTGGTTATGAAAGTAGTTGCTATTTAGTGTATCTGAATGACCACTAATGGCCCGGGACATGTGTGTAGATGTTTATCTATATTTGAACTTACTATTAAGTCATTAGTAATGTTTTTATTTTGTTGTTGTCCGATTTAGATGATGTGCCGCCTACGGGGACCGTCTGTCTGGGCCTACGAACGCAGCTCTAACTGGTGGGACAATGTGGTTCCAACACTCACCGAAAGGCAATGGATTGAAAACTTCCGTATGTCTGAGGAAAGTTTTAAGTACATCTGCTCCAAATTACGACCAGCATTAGAGCAGAAAGACTCTACATTTAGGAAGTGTGTGGGCAACGTAACGTGAAATGTCCACTTTCCTATCTGTTCATTAAATGTAAACATTGTATGACAGTCTGATTTACTGTACATTAAAAGTACACAAAATGTCAGTTGTTGTTGGTTCAATACACATAAATATTTTTAATCTATAACATACTATACACTGTCATATATATATACAGTATATATACACTATGCAGTATATATACTCTATACAGTATATAAACTGAATACAGTTTATATACTGTATACAGTATATAAACTGTATGGAGTATATATACTGTATGCAGTACATGTACAGTATATATAAATGTACTACATACAGTATATGTACTGTATACAGTGCATGTATACAGTGCATGTACTGTATATGTACTGTATACAGTATATGTACTGTATGCAGTATATGTACTGTATATGTACTGTATATGTACTGTATACAGTATATGTACTGTATACAGTATATGTACTGTATACAGTATATGTACTGTATACAGTGCATGTACTGTATACAGTGCATGTACTGTATACAGTGCATGTACTGTATACAGTGCATGTACTGTATACAGTGCATGTACTGTATACAGTGCATGTACTGTATACAGTGCATGTACTGTATACAGTGCATGTACTGTAAAAAAAGCTTTCAGTGTGTAACTTTTATTATTTTGTATTTTAGTATGTAGCATCTTTATTTCAATTGCATTTTTATTTCCACTTGTTCAAAAAAGCTTTCTGTGTGTAACTTTTATTACTTGTGTTATTTTAGTATGTAGCATTTTTTATTTCCATTGCCTTCTTTTATCGCTGTGGTTTCTTATTCTATTTTCATTGATCTATTGTTCCCGTTTATTCTTCTTTTTATCCTGTTAAGCACCTTGGTCAATGCAAGGCATTGTGGAAGGTGCTATACAAATAAAGTTTATTATTATTATTATTATTATTACTGTATACAGTGCATGTACTGTATACAGTGCATGTACTGTATACAGTGCATGTACTGTATACAGTGCATGTACTGTATACAGTGCATGTACTGTATACAGTGCATGTACTGTATATATACAGTATATATGTACTGTATACAGTACGTATACAGTATATGTACTGTATGCAGTGCATGTACTGTATACAGTGCATATACTGTATACAGTACTGTATACAGTATATGTACTGTATACAGTATATGTACTGTATGCAGTACATATACTGTATACAGTACTGTATACAGTATATGTACTGTATACAGTATATACATTGTATACAGTACATATCCTGTACATGTACTGTATACAGTATATACATTGTATACAGTAAATCAAAAAGGCGTTCAATTCAGGATCAACTGGACTTTATTTGTAACAGAAAACGTTTCGACTTCTGTCCAGAAGTCTTTTTCAATTCAGAATTGAAAAAGAATTCTGGACAGAAGTCGAAACGTTTTCTGTTACAAATAAAGTCCAGTTGATCCTGAATTGAACGCCTTTTTGATTTATCATGTCCTGGATGACTGAGAATCTTCACCAGCATATTGTATACAGTACATATCCTGTACATGTACTGTAATGTACATGTAATGTATATGTTCTGCCACTGCCCAATCCATCTAATTTATTTGTGTGTTTGCTGATCACAGCCATGTGCAAGTAAAGCAAAATTTTAAGAAATCAGTTTATTGCACAAGAATGATAGCGTAGAAAAACAACAAGGAAGACTGTGAAATAAACAGCATTACAACCTAACAACCCAAAAATGCACACCCGATATTTAAAAGAATATGAAAAAGGATAAAATCTTCAAGCTTATATCAAATAATTCACTTTCTGGCAGCCATCACATCCACAAGCTTGGCAAAGGAGTCGGCTATGCGTTTGTGCTGTCGTGCAATCAGCCTCATGCTCCCTGCGTCTGCCTTCCGGTTCGCCATCTCCTGTTGACGGATGGTGGCCTCCTGCTCCCGATCCTTCTGTCCTTCATCTGCCAACATCTCCACCTGCCGGTCCAACATCTCCACCTGCCGGTCCAACATCTCCACCTGCCGGTCCAACATCTCCACCTGCCGGTCCAACATCTCCACCTGCCGGTCCAACATCTCCACCTGCCGGTCCAACATCTCCACCTGCCGGTCCATAAGGCGGTCTCGATGGAGACGGTCCTCACGAGACTCCTCATGCATTGCCAGGATGTAATCTGCATATGAGGTGCTGCGTGTGCGTTTCCTGAAACGCAAACCTGAAAACCAACACAGAGCATTGCACATTACACACACATTTGGAAATACTTCTGTCTATGAAGGACCAAACTGACATAATAATAAATAAAAGCAGAAATATATATATTCATCATATTTATATATATTCTTTTTATTACTTTTAACACATGATTTTCTGTCAATATATTAAAATATTTTGCTTTGCCTTTTTTAGCTTCTCCTTTTTCTTATCAATGTAATTCTGCTCGTTGAAATAATAAACAATACATATATTTATGATTTTATTTCTCATTAAAATATATATTTCTACTTTATATAGTACTTTATCTACTTCATCTATTTAGATATTTAATTGTTTTCTTTAGCATTATGTAGGACATATATTTCTACTTTTATTTAAGTATGTACAGTATTGTTTTGTGTCGGATACGTATTTATTAATTCATTTATTAATATGTCAAACATTGATTAATTAAATGACATACACACATTTTGAGAACAAGTAGAAAGTTGTCTACAGTTATATGTACTCCCAAAGGTATTGTTAGTTTGCTAGTTAGTTAGAAGTTCAGTCTTTATGCTAGAATTACATTTATTTTTTTGCGGGTTATTTTCATTACATAAACAAACACTGAGCCCACCTGGCTGAGCACGTGAAGCAGAGGCCGTGGGGTCCGGAGTTGAGGCCCTCCCAGCTGAGCACACTGGTGGTGTGGTTGGTTGTGAACACAATTCACCCGTTTACTCCTCTGAAGTGGTAGAAGAGGACTCAGGATTTTCTGCTGGCGTTGAAGACGGCGTCGAATGATCTAATTTAAAAGAAAAAACACACGTTACACGAACTACGTTAGCCTGTTGTGCTAGGCTAGCTAGCCTGTTGTGCTAAGAGGCTAGCTGCTGCCTCAAGCGTGGCTTGACAATAGCTAGCCAGAAAAGTAGCCACAAACCCAGCAGCCTGTACACGTTTTTGAGTTTATTTAGGAAGACAAAAGATGACTAATAAACACAAGTAACAACAGCTCACCTTCCATCTCGCTCTCCAACATTTGGGTGGCTGCGTCGAGAGCCATTTGGCTACCGTTGCTGGATGGCCGTTTTCCAAAGATCTCGTCCATTTTATTGAACCAGCGCCAATCCTTCCTTCCTCGTCCACTTTTACCGTTATGGTCTTTCATGGTCCGGTAGTCTGATTTCATCTTCTTTAGCTTCTCTCGGCATTGCTTGGAGGTCCGAGTGAAGCCAGCCACAGCCATTTCATTTCGTGTGCTGCTGTCCAGCTCCCTCTGTACACACTCGTCTGCGAGGTAATTTAGGAAGAAGCTTACTTCATCGTTTGACCACGGAACGCACGCAGCGGGGAATTGGGAGGTAGACATGTTGTTTTCTAAAATGGAGGTTGTTGTTAGAACGCGAGGTTAACAGCAGTCGCAGTTGATGACTCAACACGCAGCTAGTCACGCCCTCTGGTCCCGCCCCTACACGCAGCAGTCCAGCCCCTGCTGCAAACAACGAATCAAATGTGAGCAGTAAATGACGTGAAACTGGGCCCGGGGAACTGAGCCCGATAGAACCACGGCGGAGATGGTTCCATGACGAGGGCGGAGTCGGGGAAAAAAAGGAAAATGCGAACACGCTGAACCAGGGTTAGAAGCAGGGAGGAGCCAGGGAGAGCCGGGGAGGGCCGGCA
Organism: Garcialebias charrua; assembly: GCA_038048925.1. Classification (NCBI taxonomy): domain Eukaryota; kingdom Metazoa; phylum Chordata; class Actinopteri; order Cyprinodontiformes; family Rivulidae; genus Garcialebias; species Garcialebias charrua. The sequence continues at coordinate 10,566 of JBBPBX010088199.1, forward strand.
AATGCGTAAACGGCTTGTGTTCCTGCTTTTTAAGTTCTAAGCTTGTGCAGGTTCCTCAGAGTTGCTGGGAACTTGCAAGAGATGTGAACTTTCCCAAGAGCTGGACACGTGTGGTCAAGAGCTAACGACCGGCGTCTTCAGCTAAGGACTGATAACAGGCTGTTATGAGTCTACTTCGAACAAGCGTAAGATCAAGAACTTTGTCTATTCCTTCCTGGAATAAGTTTATCTTGAAGTCAGAGGCCTGAAGCTGACATATTCTCTGATGACCAAGCAAAACCAGGAGACGTTGGAGACGTAAACCAGAACCTTGCTTGAAGGTATCGTACTGGTCCCCACAAGGATCCGTGCATCTGAAAGGCTACAAGGTCACCTCTTACCGGGCGGTCGTCAAAAGGTAAAGAGCTGTTTACAAAACGTACCTGGATTTTAGCAGAAGTCGGAGGAGAAGTGTCACTCTGGTATCATGCTCATGATAATTTCTTCTTAAATCTTTCCTCCTATTTCCCTTTCCCTCTCAATCTTAAGCTGGAAACTATTTTAAGCTGAAGAGCCCTCAGACTAAATATGTGTAACATCTAGTATTTATGTCTGTTGTGTTAAATCAAGTGTGTGATGTGTGTTAAATCGCAAGAAGGTGAAACCCTGCCAATCAAGTGTAATGATGTTGATTTAGTGATTTATTTTAAATAAATGGTAGTGTCTTCTGGCATACCAACTAAAGTCAACGTTTACTGTCACTTAATGGCTATGGTTCTTTATCCATCACAAAGATCACAGAAATATTGAATAAACTGAAAAAGAAGAGAATCCGTGAAATTACTATTCAATCTGAATAAGTAAATTAAGGTAAAAAGGAGGTCAGTATTAAACTGACCCCCCTCTAAACCCTTTACACCTTCACCAACATGTCCATTCAGATCTGCTCCAATCACCACTCTTTCCTCCCTGGGAATACTCTCTATCACTTCATCCAAATCTTTCCAAAATTTATCTTTCTCCTCCCTATCACATCCAACCTGTGGAGCATAACCACTTACTATGTTTAGCATCAGACCTTCTACTTCTACCTTTAGACACATCACCCTATCTGACACTCTCTTCACCTCTACTACATTCTTTGCCAACTCCTCCTTCAGGACCACCCCTACTCCATTTCTCTTTCTATCCACACCATGGTAAAACAGTTTGAACCCTGCTCCAATACTGCGAGCCTTGCTGCCCTTCCACTTGGTCTCTTGGACACATAAAACATCTACCTTTCTTCTCTGCATCATGTCAGCCAGCTCTCTACCTTTGCCTGTCATTGTCCCCACATTTAGAGTTGCAACCCTCAGTCCTACATTCTTCACTTTCCTCCTCTCCCTCTGTCTCCTGACACGTTTTCCTCCTCGGCGTCTTCGACTAACAGTAGTACAATTTCCGCCGGCACCCTGTTTGTCAACAGCACCGGTGGCGGACGTTGTTAACCCGGGCCTCGACCGATCTGGTATGGTTTCACTTTGATGAACTCGCATTATGGTTTTGGCAAGTGTTTTACATCGGATGCCATTCCTGACACAACCCTCACCATTTACCCGGGCTTGGGACCGGCACAAGAGATACAATGGCTTGTGCTCCCTAGTGGCTGGCTGTTTTGTTTTATTATATTGTTTTTTGGTATTGCCTGGTTATAATCTTGTTTTTCTTTGTGCTTTTCTTAGGCTCCTGTCTGACCTCCAAATGCTAATGTTGCTAGCAATGAGGACCCCACAAGGATGTGTACTGAGCCCCCTTCTATTCACCCTGCTAACACACGACTGCACACCATCATACAGCTCCAACCACTTCATCAAGTTTGCGGACGACACAACAGTGGTGGGTCTCATCAGCAACAACGATGAGACGGACTACAGGAACGAGGTGAGCCGCTTGGCCTTGTGGTACGGACACAACAATCTCACTCTCAACGTGGAGAAGACAAAGGAGATTGTCGTGGACTTCAGGAAGAGGGATGCCCAACATGCCCCTCTGACCATCAACAGCACCGCAGTGGAGAGAGTAGACAGCACCAAGTTCCTGGGAGTGCACGTCTCAAAGGACCTGTCCTGGAGCAGGAACACTGCAGCACTGGCCAAGAAGGCTCACCAGCGTCTCTACTTTCTCCACAAGCTGAAAAGGGCTGGAGCTTCAACCCCCATCATGTGCACCTTCTACAGAGGTGCCATAGAAAGTGTCCTGACCAGCTGCATCACTGTGTGGTTTGGTGCATGTACTGCATCCTGCCGCAAGAGCCTCCAGCGCATCATGAGAGCAGCTGAGAAGATCGTCGGCACCTCCTTCCCCTCACTGCAGGACTTACACAGCAAACGCCTCACTCGGAAAGCCCACTGCATGGCAGGTGATCCCACACACCCACTACACAGCTGCTTTAGACTGTTGCCTTCAGGGAGGAGACTGAGGAGTCTCCAGGCTCGAACCAGCAGACTGAGAGACAGCTCTGTTCATCAGGCAGTAAGGATGCTAAACACTCTGCCTGCTCTGCCTCCCCTCCCATTTGAACTGCCTTAACACAAAAAACTTTCTCACACATTACCACACAACACAAAGATTTTAACACTGGACTCTGTGTCATCAAACGGGTTATTCACTAAACTCTCAGTCATGTGCTCATTCAGTTTGCACTACTTCTCATATTTGCACTGTTTGTATTACATTACTGCCTATAGTCATACTACTGTTTATATTCACTGTTTACATTAATACTGTTTACATTTATTACTACTGTTTACATTTATTACTACTGTTTACATTTACACTACTTTTATATCTACACTACTGCTGATACATATACAGTATTCTCTGACTAGCCTTATTTAAGGATGCCCAATGTGCCTTATGTGCCTTACTGCATATGCCACTTTGCCTCTATACCAACATCAACTACCTCATACATATACTGTGTACATTAACTCATATGCTGCTTTGCCACTCTTTGCAAATGTCAATGCTAGAACCTTCAGTTTATTTTATAGATACACTTTATATACTTTTTATACTACTATGCAATAACTCAGGACAGTATTACACTTTTATCATTTCATTTTATGCTTATGTCATTAAATGTTTAGTGTTTTAGTGTTGGTGTAACTGTAAGGACAGTGTTACACTTTTACTATTTTATGTTTATTAAATGTTTGTGTTTTAGTGTTTAAATGGTTACTTTTGCACCGAGGGACTGAGAGAGAAATGCAATTTCAATCCTGTTTATGTCCTGTACATATTGCAGTTCTGACAGTAAAAGTTGACTTTGAAACCTCACATCTTCCACAAAGTGCTAAGGTGAATCTCTGCCACAGACAGTCCTGCATTTGGAGATTCATCACAGATGAGTGAGGACGTCGCTTTCCTCTGCTGTGACTGACTCTTAAAATGACTGAAAGACACTGAAACTGTCATACAGAAGCAGATCATGGTATTTATGATGCATACCTCTGGTAATTGTAGTTTCTTTTATTATTAAGGTTGTTATGTTATCATTGTTATCAATTTTAACTTTTTAACATTTTTGAATTTGTTTTGCTCATGAATAAACAGTTTTTAAGCAACAACTTATGTGGATATTTTGTGTGTGCTCTATTTAGACCTGTTGTACATATCTGTATTGCGGGTTTGAACCAGATCTGGGCCGCGTTTTGAGATTCGACTTACTCTACTGGGCCGGACCTGGGCCAAATCCGCCTAAAAATGAAATGAGGATGCCGCATCTGGGCCGCATCTGGGCCAAATTTGCCTAAAAACTAAACAAGGATTCCGTATCTGGGCCACATTTGGGCCGAATGCAGTAGTTTTGTAGCACTTCTGGCCCACCTCCGGCCCAGATCCAATCCAGATCCGCAATCCACATCTGGGCCAGTTTTGGCCCGTTGGACAAAAAGACACCGGGCCGGATCCATTTTACAAATGCGGGCCAAATGTTTTCATACATTTGGCCCAGATC
>JBBPBX010088200.1:0-14544 GCA_038048925.1 Garcialebias charrua
ATATACATACATATACATATACATATACATATACATATACATATACATATACATATATATATATATATATATATATATATATACTTTTTCCATGTTTCCTAGATAGCATTGTGTGAACTGTAAAAATGCCAAAATTATTTGCATGAAGGGAAAAAATTGTCTCGTTTCTTCATAGCTGTTTTTTCCTCCACTTATTTTGGTGTATTACTAGAAAGCATTTCAGTCACTCACCAAGTAAATTATTTTATCAACTGAAGTTATTGAAGTTCCACAATTTGGTAGATTAGAGTATTTTATCATTTATGTATAGGGGCTCATAATAACACATTACCTTTAAATATCCAATTACATGTTGTTAAGAGAGTTGTTATAATCTTAAGGGGATAGAGATATTTGTGAAACCTAAATTTAGAACGAGTTTGAAGGGACGGTCTAGGTCTACTTCAATCCAAGGAATTAGATTATAGAATAATCTGGAGAGTGATGTTAAAAATGCCGGATCAATGTGTATGTTTAAGAGAATGATCAAAGTTGCTTTGTTTAAAAAATAAATAAAAAATAATTTATTAATGTGTAGGCTATTCGTATGAATTGTTGCTCGAGAAGGAGTTATTTATTTTGTTTTTGTTATTTGAATGTTATTGTTTGAATAAATGTTTTGGTAAAAAGGGGCAGATAAAAGATTGTTCTTCTTTCTGCTGCCTTTCATTTTATTTGTGATTGTATTTCTTATTGTATATACAGTAGAATTGTTTTGTTTGAACAAAAATGAATAAACTTCATAATAATACTGTAATTATAATATTCAAGTGTGTTTTCGTACTTGCCACTCCAGACGCCAGGCCATAAAGCAGACCACCTTCAGCTTTCGGCTCAAAAATGTGGGTTGCAGGAGGACACTTTTCCTGCCTGATGAAGTTGTAGAGCAGGGTCTTCACCAGCCGACTGGTCAAACACAAACTGGGGAACAAGAGGAAAAATTGTTTAAATCAATTGGAAGCCTTTTGCACACCTAGTATGAATTGACTGTTTTTTTAAATGTGCATGTAAAATTACTGATATAAACAGAAACAGAAAACTCTATTTTGATTTCAGCTAATTATCCAATTTGTCCTGCAGCATAAATGAGCTCAAAAATCAACATACAGTACCGGGTATATCACATACTTTAACAAGAGGCCTGCAGCTGTGACTAAAGCTCAAATATTTTTTTAAATACACAGCCCTATCCATCTAAACTGCATTGTCTATATAAAACCTAAATTAAAGCAAATTCAAACTACAGGCACTGACAATTCCTTGCTAGGCAATTTTTTTTCTTCTTTTGGCTTTTCCATCAGAGGTTGCCATAGCGAGTCATCCTCCTCCATTTCAATATTTTATTACTGTTATACATTTTCTCCATCTTTTAAATACAAACACAAACTTTACAAATATACTGTATATCTGACCAAAAAAAGTTTCCGTTTTCTTATAGACTCAGCATATACCGTAACCAGTTCAGTTGTTCTTTGTGACTGATTGCATTAATCCATTATGTGTGTACATGTAGACATTAGCCAAAAAAGGGCATTTAATTTTTCATTTTTTTTAAAAACTGGACTTCTATTCTAAAGCTGAAGATGTTTCACATTTTGCTTCCGATTCAGAAGGCTTCAAAATCAAAAATGCACAGACAGATGTCTAAGATCCGATTTTGGTTCACATGGCAACCAGAGCAGGCATCATTTTCAGCCCCTACTCCTTTGTCAGCTCTTAAATTAAAGCCCAACCATCAACTATTTATAAATGTAAGAGGACTGATTATAGATCACTTTCATTTTTAGTTTAATGAGGTCAAAATCAAAGGAGTAAAATCTGCTTTTGAATAAGGTTTAAAGAGAAAAATAAACCACAAACCGTGACTAGCTAACTTCCTTCTAAAACAAGAGAGTCCTTGTTTATTTTATTTTTGTGCATATTAGGCGTTATTAAATTTAAAATTAAATTCCACAGTTTAATATGAATACGAGTTTGTTTCTCACCATCGTCCCTTCATCATGTGCTGGTAGACTAGACCATCTCGGAGGATGTCTTTGTGGAGGAGCTGATAGGAGAAGAACACCAGTAACGTGGTCACAGCTTCAAACAGGATGCTGTAGGTGATGTCTCTGCAGGAAAAAGTTACATGAAGAATCAGTCTTTGCATGTAAGAGGATGTTTTAACCAGCTCTGAAAGTCTTACAAGAAAAACAGAAGTGGCTGTATCTCAATAACAAGGCTGTGCAATGTTTCATTAACAAAGAAACTCACATACAAAGTGACCCTGAACTGAAGTATGAGCCTACTGTATTTTTGCTTCATGGTAAAACACTTGAAAATACAATTTTAATACAGTATATAATAATTTTAAGTGTTTTGTTTTGTTGTTTTCCCCCACAGTAAAGGTGTGACTCAGGTTTAGGATAATAAATATTAGAAATATTTAAATATGCTACTCATTATGTGCATATATTACTGTTAAGAACATTGCTAAATGCAGAATTCATATAAGATGTGATGAAAATACACAAATAAAAGGTCATACAGACCCTAATAAATGCTTACAGTAAATCCAAGTTCCAACTAAGGAAATTGCAGTAGATAGAGTAGATTGTTACTTCGCGGTTCGTTTTTTTTGTGGACTCGTTCTATTGCGTTTTTTTTTTTTCAAAGTAAGATTGGACATGACGCACAATTGGCTGATTGATGGATGAGCCGTACGATCGGCATGGAATTTTTATTTAAAATAAATTAGATTAAATGATTTAGCATCTGCTGCACCTTTGTGCAACCCACAGCTGCAGGGGAAGAAGCAGCATGTCAGATCTCTACTTTGCAGCAGAGAAGTGGGCGTGGCCTATGAATGCACGATATATACGGTACACGGTAGAAACTATAGACATTTAGCCTACAATAGAGCTCTGTCTTCTACTGGCTAACCACAGTACTGTAATGATGCGTTTGATGTAAAATCAATTGTCAGATTTAATAGTTACTTTTACTGCCATAGTTTTAGTTTACATGTTTTATTTTGTATTATGCACATTCTTTTGTTATGACTCTTATTTTAAAAGGCAAAAGTAGGAAGTGCTTTCCAGCATGTTGCTAGGCAACCAAAGAAAGAAGTTGTACCGTACTGCTATGAAGGCATGATATTAGCAAGTATCTGTACAAAAGTAATTTAAGTTTAAGAAGTTCTTTATTACTCTCATTTCTACCTCAAAAGGAAGGGTCAGCCAGCGAGGTATTTATATGTTATATCATTTTAATGTCAAGATTGTATTCATGACACCGTCTCACTTAAGTTTATGTTGTATTTTTAGTTCGACGGTAGTGTTGGTGTCAGTGACAACGAAAGTGAAGTGTAATAAGAAGATTTCCATTAAAACTGACTACACACTAGCAGTACAACGAATTCATTAATGCTGTAAAGAAGAGGTGGAAGTGACAGTCGAACTCGATGACAAAGTCGAACTTGATGACAAAGAAAAGGAACGGAGCTGCATGAATGCCCTGACCTCTGGTGGCGACATTGCGTCATTGCACCAAAGACCAACGGCTGCAAATGTTAACGGACACATTTCAACTGCTGCTTCTTCATAAAGACGTCCAGAAGCCAGACATTTAAGTTCATGTTTGGAAAGTGACACAAGGAAGGAGTAACAACAAGGAACTGTGTGAAGCTTGACAACAGCAGCACAACAAGTTAACAAGAAGGGAAGTAATGCAACAAAGCTCATAGTTTAAGTCAAGATAAAAAGACATTTCACAGAGTAAAAGTCCATAACAGCTCAAGTAAAACAAAATGTCAGAAACAAATGACACAGAAATAGAAGATGCCAGTGCAGAACAAGCTGCCAAAGCACAGCAAGCAGATGAAACCTATTTAGTGCAAATTGGGCAAAAAGAGCTGCGTAGAAGTGAAAGATCTCGCATATTAACAGGAAAAGGAAGACAATTTCATAAAGAAAAACTACAGGGGTTGCAACGTCACTTTGAAAGTACTTATGACAGATGGAAGGCATTAATCAAGGTTGCTAAAAAATCTGTTATAAAAGGAGATCCAGTTGACATTCTTGAAGGTCATATGGACATTGTGCAAAGAGAACTAGATGCTCTTAACGATATTTATGATCAATACAGAGCAATAGATGGACCACCCCATGATGTGCGTTCCAAGTTAGACAAAGGCATATCAGTGACTAAGGTAGTTTTCCAAAACATCCAATGTTATGTTGAGGGAATAAATAAGGAGGAGATTGTTTGGCCTGATGCTAGTTCTGTATTTACATCTTCTAGCTCAGATACTGTCTCAGTTTATAATCCGTTTAAGGCCAGTACAGTTATTTCTAATGGCTCCTCCACCAAAAGACAAGAAGCTATGGCAGAGTATGAAGCCACAAAGGCCGTGCTTAAGATAATGGCTGAACAAGAGAAATTTAGAGGAAAAATGCAAACCATAGAAGAAGAAAACAAACGCATAATTGCAGAACAAGAAGCTGCTGCAATGTCACAACGCCATCTAGAAGAAAGAGAGGAAACTGAACGCAAGTTAAAAAGAGAAAAGGAGAAGGCGGCTGTGATCAAGAGACAACAAGAAGAAAGTGCTGCAAGGAGAAAGTCAGCCGAGGACTTAAAAAAGGAAATTGAAAGACTGGAAATTCTGAAAAAACTCAATGCAGCAAAGGCAAAATTACAAGTTTATGAAGAAGACTACTTTTCAGTGAAGCAAGAAAGCATCAGTCCGAATCCTGCAAACATACAGGTAACTGAGTTCAAAGACACTGCTAATCAACCCACACAACCACCACAACAGCTAAATGTCATTCACGAGAGCACAGGTGAGCTTGTAAAGGTTTTAGCAGAAGCCATGTCAGCTAATAGGCTACCGATTCCAGAGCCCTCAGTATTTTGTGGGGATCCACTTAAGTTTAAATATTGGAGAGCATCTTTTCAGACTCTAATAGAGAGAAAGAACATTCCCACAGCAGAAAAGATATTTTTCCTACAGAAGTATGTAGGTGGATGTGTTAAAGAAGCCTTAGATGGCTATTTTCTGATTGGCTCTGAAGACTCTTATATGGCAGCATGGAATATGCTCAATGAACGTTATGGAGAGCCTTTTGTCATTGCTAAGGCCTTCAGGGACAAGCTGCATACATGGCCAAAGCTCCAAGGTAAAGACAGTGCAGAATTAAGAAAGTTTGTGGATTTCTTACAAAGCTGCCAATCTGCAATGGCTACCAATGATAATCTGAACATCCTCAATGATGGAATAGAGAATCAAAGACTTGTTGCTAAACTGCCAGACTGGTTAAGCAACAGATGGAACCGGAAGGCTACAATGTACCAGCTGGAGCACAAACAGTTCCCACGTTTCAGTTACTTTGTAACATTCCTTTCAATGGAGGCAAGTATTGCATGTAATCCCATTACATCATTTCAAGCTATAAGACAAAGTGACTTTGACAAACCAAAGACAAAACCTCAACTTACACTCATTCATAAGAAGCAAGATACAGCGAAAATATTTACAACTAACTCTACAGAAAGAAGCATGATCTCTTGTGTGTATTGTAAAAGAGCAGGACACAGCTTACACAAATGTCGTAAGTTCACTGAGAAACCAGTTACTGAGAGAGTCAAGTTCATTCAAGGTGAAAAACTATGTTTTGGCTGTCTAAATAGTGGTCACTTCTCCAAGAACTGCACCAATCGGATGACATGCAACACGTGCTCAAGACAACATCCCACATGTCTGCATGAAGAAAGACAAAGACACGAGACAAAGAAAGAACAACCTAAAGAACAAGAAGTAGCTGAACGGAAGGAAACTCAGCAACAGGTAACACAGTCACAAGACACAGTTAACGAAAGTACGTCTAACAGAGTGACTCATGAAAGTAGAAACACACAGACATCTGCAATAGTACCTGTCTATGTATCCACACAAAATGAGCCAAGCAAAGAAATACTTACCTACGCTCTACTGGACACACAGAGTGATTCGTCCTTTATTCTGGATGAAGTAGCGAACAATCTGGACACAGCCAAAACCCAAGTTAAGCTCAAATTGTCTACAATGTCATCCAAGAAAACAACTGTACCATGTACAAAACTTGAAGCTTTGCAAATAAGAGGATTGTTTTCCGAAAAGAAACTCACTGTGCCAGTTGCCTACACACGTGATTTTATACCTGCCAATCGTAGCCATATTCCTACTTCAGACACGGCAAGGTCATGGCCACATTTGGAGCATCTCACTGGACACATTGCTCCACCATTGGACTGTGAGATAGGACTCCTACTAGGCTACAACTGCACACAAGCCTTAATGCCCAGAGAAGTCATATGTGGTGAAGGAAGCCAGCCTTATGCCCAGAAAACAGATTTGGGCTGGAGCATCATAAGTTACTGTGACTCAAGTGACGAAGGCAGCGATTTAATTGGAGTAAGTCATCGCATCACTATAAAGCAAGTAATTCCAGAGACTGAGCCAACCACAAAGCTAAAGAATAAAGTTCATTATATCTGCAAGACACAAATAAAAGAAGTAACAGGTCCAGATGTAATCAAAGCACTTGAATCAGATTTTATAGAGAGAGCAGTGGAAGAGACGAGCATTTCACAAGAAGATGTCTGCTTCATAAGAAAGCTACAAGAAGGAATCAAACAAAAGCAAGATGGACATTATGAAATGCCCCTGCCTTTCAAAGGTGACAGACCAAATCTTCCCAACAACATGTCAAGTGCTATGCAACGCTTAAGCAGTCTCAAACGCAGATTCATAAGGGATCAAAAGTACTACTCAGACTATACAAAGTTCATGGAGGACATTATTGCACGCGACGACGCAGAGAAAGTAGCAGAGAAGGAACTCTGTAATACCCCTGCCTGGTATATTCCCCACCATGGAGTATATCACCCTCAAAAACCCGGCAAGATCCGTGTAGTCTTTGACTGCTCTGCACAATATCAAGACACTTCGCTAAATGAACACCTGCTTACAGGGCCTGACCTAACAAACGCTTTGGTGGGAGTACTCTGTAGGTTCAGGAAGGGCTCAGTGGCTGTAATGTGTGACGTGGAGCGCATGTTTCACCAGTTCCATGTAACACCTCAAGACCAGGATTATTTACGCTTTCTATGGTGGGAGCATGGTGATCTAAGTGTTCCCCCCTCAGTCTTTCGCATGAAGGTTCACCTGTTTGGTGCAGCGTCTTCACCTGGTTGCGCCAATTTTGGTTTAAAGCATCTAGCTGCACAAGGTGAGGGAAAGTTCTCTCCAACCACAGTGAAGTTCATTCAAAGAAACTTTTATGTAGATGATGGACTTATAAGTGTTACATCAGACGCAGAAGCAACAAAACTAGTCAAGGAAGCAAGAGAGCTGTGTAACACAGGAAAACTAAGATTACATAAGTTCGTATCAAACTGTGACAATGTGTTAAAGTCGCTGCCCAGAGAGGAGTGTGCTGACGGTATTAAAGATCTGGATCTAGCGCTTGGAGAGCCACTGATGGAAAGAGCATTTGGTGTTCAGTGGTGTATTTCTTCTGATGAGTTTCAATTCAGAATAACAGTCAAAGAACACCCAATGACAAGAAGAGGAATCCTGTGGACAGTGGCGTCAGTGTATGATCCACTGGGATTTGTGGCACCCTTCATCCTAAAAGGAAAACAAATCCTGCAACAGTTATATCAGGAGAATGTCGGATGGGACAAGCCTCTTTCGGATCAGCTCTACAGAGAGTGGAAATCCTGGCTTCTAGATCTTCAAAATTTGTCAAAGAGACAAATCTAGCAAAGAAACAAAGGGAATGCAAAGGTAAACAACGTTGTTATTCTTCAAGAGGACAATTCTCCAAGGAACAAGTGGAAACTAGCAAGAGTAACAGAGGTATACCTAAGCGCAGATGGAAGGATCAGGAAGGTGAAGCTGTTGATGAGTGACTCAACCTTGGATAAGGATGGAAAAAGGACTGTCAAGCCAGTGTATCTTGATAGATCAGTTCATAAAACTGTTGTACTAGAAGCAGAGTAAATGCTAAAATGTAAATATATTTTATTGTAATGTTATAAGTTTGAAGTGAAATCACAATAGGTTAGTGATTTGGTGGGAGTTTTACTGCCATAGTTTTAGTTTACATGTTTTATTTTGTATTGTGCACATTCTTTTGTTATGACTCTTATTTTGAAAGGCAAAAGTAGGAAGTGCTTTCCAGCATGTTGCTAGGCAACCAAAGAAAGAAGTTGTACCGTACTGCTATGAAGGCATGATATTAGCAAGTATCTGTACAAAAGTAATTTAAGTTTAAGAAGTTCTTTATTACTCTCATTTCTACCTCAAAAGGAAGGGTCAGCCAGCGAGGTATTTATATGTTATATCATTTTAATGTCAAGATTGTATTCATGACACCGTCTCACTTAAGTTTATGTTGTATTTTTAGTTCGACGGTAGTGTTGGTGTCAGTGACAACGAAAGTGAAGTGTAATAAGAAGATTTCCATTAAAACTGACTACACACTAGCAGTACAACGAATTCATTAATGCTGTAAAGAAGAGGTGGAAGTGATAGTTACTTTTTTTAAGATGAAAACTGTGCGTAAGTGGTGTTAAAATACTTTCTTCGAGAGCTAAGTAGCAAAGCTACAAGCTAACTACAGCGGGCTTGCCGTAGTTTGCCATTTTCGGACGCATGCGCAAAATGCTAAGTTCCATCAAAAGCTTTTTTTCCCCGTTGAAAGTTAAAGTAATCGTTGGTCAGCTTTAGAGAAACCTGCTCTATGATCTGTAAAAGAACGCTGTGTTATGTGATTTTACTGCAGGGCCCTCATGGTCAAAGCAACAGAGGAAACTGATAGCCATGTCAGCTCTCCTTAAAGCAGAAGGAGACGCCCACTAGAGGGTTGAAGGGTGAAGTGTTTTCAGTGTAAAATGCTGCTCTGTTGCTGTTCATTTATTAAGTGAAAATACTGGAAACTGTTAAAAGTTAAAGCTGCAGTCTGCAGTTTCTGTAGTGCAGTCTGTAAGTTTTCTAAAAATATATTTTTAACATATTTCTTCACTCTGTCACTATCTCCTGACAGACTGATGTTAGACAAAGTAATCTCTGAAAAAAACTATAGTCCCCTTGCTTCTCCAGGTGGTAAATAAGCATTTCTAAAAAGCCACAGTGACCCGCCGTTAACCAGCCAATAAAAACAGAGCTTCTCACTTCTCACGCTCCTAACCCACGCCCCCCCCCCCTGTCCCAGCCCCCGCGGCCGCGCAGGTTCTCGTTGAAATAATTGCAAAGCGATGCAAAACTGTTTTGTATGTGACACAAATGTATTAAATTCCCCTTCTTCATCCCTGATCTGGACTTTTTTAAAAAATTTTTACCAAAAGTCAAGTGATCGCTTCCTCCTCCACTGACAGAAATGAGGAAATAGATGAATTTGTCACGAGCGAATTAAACTCGGGTTCAACGTGGCTGCGCGAGGCTCAGCAGATTTCATGGTGTTCTGGTGTGCTGGACCAGCACTCCATGTTTTTATTTTATTTTTTAGAATGTTTTATTAACATATAATCACAGAACTTCGCTCTGTCACTTCGCTCTGTCGCGGCTGCCACATGGAGCTAAGAAGGCAGAGCAGCGAGAGCAAGGGGGAGCAGAGCCATATATGGCTCTGAGTGGGGAGGGACCAGAATGCTTTCCCTGTTGAAAAATTTCCTAAGTGCTGCGTTCTACAAAAACTGCAGAGTGCAGCTTTAACAACATGTTGTTTGTTTAAAGGGGACCACACATTCAAAATTCACTTTTTAATGTTTTTTTTACTGAACTTTGGGTATGTACTTCATAAAAAAACAGTCCTAGTGCTAAAAAAATGCACCCAGTGGTTTATTTACTCTAAGTAGATTTATTTATCTTAGATAGAAACACGCCGATTGCACTTCCTGCGGTTTGTGACGTCACAAACCGTAACCACAACCCACACCAAACCTGAGTCCAGCCCCTCACCTAGCAACCCCTGGTGCGGCTCAACCCACTTCAGTATAAAAAACGTCACGGTTGCCGAGCAGTTTAGGAACTGACCTGGCGGTCATTTATTTATTTATTCATTTATTTAGCCCCCGGGGGGGCTATGGGCTCAGCCCTGCTCCAGCCAGCAGCACATCTTGAGTAAAACCAGAATGTTTTATTACCTTGTTTGAATGAACTCTGTCTCGTTGAAACTGTGCACACACACTCTCGCGGTTTGGACTTGTTTCTTATATGATGAAGGACTGCTCTTGCACAACTGTCAGTTTGGTTGAGCGGTTACGACACTTGAGCGGCACGCAGGAGACCAGAGTTCGCATCTTGTCAACGGCATCGTTTTTTTTCCCCCTTTTTATTTAAAGCCTTTTGTTTCGGAGAAATCGGGGTGAAACTAGATATATACATCGACATAATAATACTTTATAATTGTTATTTTTACGTTTTAGTTCAATTTTTAGTGTAATATCGCTCCCAACGCGCAGCCGGCAGAAAACTGTGCACACACACACACTTACTCGCGGGACGACAGTCTGTACCATCAAGCACCACTGATCGATATATTTTCAGATTAGCAACTTATTTATTTTAAGAATACCTTTCACTTCATCAAAATCTAATCAAAACTTCAGCGTTCTAAATGTAGGTGGTTGTGATTGTTTCTTATACGATGAAAGACTGCTTTTTGCATAACTGCCCGGTTGGTCTAGAGGTAGTGAATTGGACTCGTTATCCGAAGGACACGGGTTCGCTTCCCGGTCGCGGCATTTTTTTTTTTTTTTTCCGGAGAGATCGGGCTGCAGTTAGCTGCTGGCTTTTGAGGACAGTGTGGGTCCGGTCCGGTCAGAGGTTAGGTTGCCTCATATGGACAAATTAACTGGAAACACTCTTTGCGTTTGTCTGGATTGGATGTGCAGCCGTGGACCAAAGCGCTGCATGCAACTAGCAGGAGCTACGCGGGCTGTTTGTTACCGAAGGAGGAGGAAGAGCTCGGATTCGGGAGGGCATGATAAAAAGGAGCAGCTAATGGCGGCGCACACAAACAGCTTTCGGTAAGTTATTTTTTAAGCTAGCACTAACAGTAAGTCAAACGAGTAATAAAAAAAGGCTAATTTTAAAACAACAACAGATTTGAGATACTGGCAGTTACAGAGGGCGGAGACAGAGTTTTGACGGGCGTGGACTTCAGAGCTCATTATCATAAACAGGTCGTTTAGAACGGAAGTTAGAAATGGCAGAATTAAAAAGGGTATAATTTATTATCTAAGAATTATTTTTTGTATTAAATTGAATGAACGGGGTCTGGATAGCACACAGACATACCATAAAAATTTAAAAAACCAATATGTGGTCCCCTTTAAAACATGACTAAAACTACATTTGATATATTTTGCACTGTTTTGCACTACAAGAAAGAAGCCTAACGCTTGATTTCTTTATTATTTTAAAACTCTCTGGACCTAATGGCGGAATTTTCTTAATTGAGAGATTATTTTGTGGTATAGCAGTTTTCAAAATAAATAATGGCAAAAGGACATCATATGTTTTTTTTTTCTCTCATTGCTATTGCGAGTTTTATACCCAAAACATATTGTGATATACAGTATATTGTTACCGCCATCCATTACAATACATACTGTATTGTGATATGAATTTTATGCCACATATCGCACATCCCTGGCGTGGCCTAGACCACTGGCAGAACAGCGTCGGCAGAGAGCTGAGATCATGACATGCTGTGCTCTTTTAGAGCGTTTAGAGTTAGCAAATTTTTTTTGGAACATTGCAAGAGTGTGGGAAAGATTTAAAAATGCCTTAACATATACAGTACCTGTATACTGTATAAATACTAAAATAAACTACTACTACTAATACTCGTGTACCTAATTTCGTTCCTCTCCTGTACCACATGAGATGGTAATGATAATAAAGCTTACTTGAACTACTGTATCCCTACATTGCGGTCTTTCACTTATCGTGCGCTCACATGCGCGTGGGGGGTGATCCCAACCCCCCCCTCCCCCTCCCCCAAGATAAACGAGGGACTACGGTATTACAAAAATTAAAATTATAGGAGCACAGGCAAAAATAATAAATATTTTTAACCAAAATCAATCACAATTTATCCAACTGTACATGAGGTTTTGCCTTTTCAATTTAATATTATACTGGTAATCCCTACCAATCTTTTTTTCTAATAAAGCAATTTTTTTATTAAACGTGCAAAATTCCCACTAGTATACATAATCAAATTTCTGATTTTTTTTTTTTTTTTTACAAATAAATTCTAAATTGATGGGGGAAAAAAGACTCCTCAATAAACTGTTTCTGCTCTACACCTGTGATGAATAATAACCATCACTCTTTCATGTGAAACAATCCCATAAGGTGCAGAAGTCTGAGATTTGTGGAAGTTGCAGCACAAGAATGGTCAGGTTTCTGAAGTAGGAGCACGTACAGAGGAAATGGCCTTACAACCACAAAGTGGTGAAGGAAGGGAATCCAGGGAGGCTGAAACAATTAATACTTTTGGAATGCTGTATGCATTTAGACAGTTTTAGCGTCTGGAGTCAACAGGGGAAAAAGAAACGTTAGAATGAAAAAGATGGAAGGAAAATAGAGTTGAATTGGTAGAGGAGAATGTAAAAAAAATGATACATTCCAGCTGTTTGAATAAAAGGGGGGGATTTCACAAGCATTATGAAGAAAATAGTAAATGTCTGTCAGTTTGTGTGAGCAACACTATGTGGAGTGCAGAGAAGAAGTGTTTTTATTTCTCCGTCTGACAGAATGTCAGTCAAATAATTCACCCACTGATGAGCCGCCCACCCACGGAAACGTTTTCTCATTAATTCAGTGTTAGTGTGTGCACCACCCAGTGGGAGTAAAGGTTGACTTTATTTTTCAAACATTGTGTTCCTTCTCTCCTACTCACATTGGAAATGTTCCTAAATATTTAAGTCGTTTCTTAACCTTATCAGCACATTCTCTGTTTACATTTTTCCCCACACTTGTTGCTTCATTTTCTCTTTCTTGGCTAGAAAATCAAGAAGCAAAGGTGGCGAGAAAATATGCCTCTTTCCGTTTGTCAGAAAACATGATGTGGGGTTAAAGTTACAAACTGAATCTTTTCTGTTGGATTTGCTTCTTGTTCTGCTCATTTGCCAGGTTTACTACTATTAGCAAAACGATCCCATATTTCATCTGTCTTTTGTGGGTATTTTCTGTGTTCAAACTTATGTGTTTATTATTAGACGTATGACAACGTGTTGAACTCATTTAACAACAACACCAACACCACCAACAAATTTTATTTGAGGGCGCCTTTCAAATCACTCAAGGTCACCGAAGTCAGAGTCAGAGTCAGAGAGAATTTATTGTCATTTGCACCGCATGTAGTACATGTGTTGAAAACGAGATTATGTACACAGGGTCCCAGTTACATCCAACAACAAATGCAAGAGAAAAACAATAATAACATCTAGGATTAACTAAGAGAGACATCAGCTAGTAATACACTAAGCCCTAATGTAGTAGAAAAACATCATTATAAACAGCAGCACGAACATGAGTCATTATGAGCAGATGGTCACAGATGAACGCAGCAACAAGAAACAGATCAGTATCAACATGATGTGACATTTTGCAGTGTTTATTCTTATTATTTATTTATTCATGAGTCTGACAGCCTCAGGGTAGAAGCTGTTCCTCAGTCTAGTGGTTCTACATTTGATGCTCCTCAACCTCCGTCCCGAGGGGAGTGGTGCAAAGAGTGAGTGTGCTGGGTGAGTGAGGTCTTTCATGATGCAGGTGGCTCTTTTTCTGCATCTGGAGGTGTAAATGTCTGTGATGGTGGGGAGACTGACTCCCACAGACTTCTGTGCAGCCTTCACCACTCTCTGTAGAGCTTTCCTCTCTGCAACTGTGCAGCCTCCATGCCACACGTTGATGCTGGAGCACAGGATGCTCTCCACTGCACACCTGTAGAAGGAGGTGAGGACTGAGCTTCTCAGACCAGCTCGTCTCAGCCGTCTGAGGAAGTAGAGTCTCTGATGACCTTTCTTGATCAGGCTGGTGGTGTTATTGCTCCAGCTGAGGTTATCATTCAAGTGTACACCCAGGTACTTGTAGCTGGAGACCACCTCCACCGCAGATCCACCTATATACAGTGGGGTGTGGGTGTGTTTGTTCCTTCTGAAGTCCACAATCATCTCCTTCGTCTTCTTCACATTCATGTGAAGGTTGTTCTCTTTGCACCAGCTCTCCAGATGTTCCACCTCCTGTCTGTAGCTGGATTCATCATTATCTGTGATGCATCCCACCACAGCTGTATCATCTGCAAACTTAACAATATGACAGCCTGGATGTGTGGCTGTACAATCATATGTGAGCAGAGTGAACAGAAGAGGGCTCAGCACACATCCTTGAGGAGAGCCAGTGCTGAGGGTGATGGTGGAGGAGGAGAAGTTGTGGATCTTCACGGACTGTGGTCTGTTTGTTAA
>JBBPBX010088204.1:0-14543 GCA_038048925.1 Garcialebias charrua
CCTGCTAAAATCCTTTACATCTGGGTGGCACTATATGTGTTTAAAGACACAATATATGGTCTCCCTCATGTTTACTTCATCTGGTGGCCGTACGTTTCTGAAAGTTTATTGATAAATCTGTGATCTCTCATGAACTGTAACGTCATGTTTGCATAATAGGATCCAAGTTTTAAACTCTGAGGATAATAATTTTGGCTGGAAGTGTTCAAGACAGGCAGATTCTGCATGTTTTTATCATTTGAGGCTGAGAGATTGTTATTCGTTCAACTCTTTTACACGCTGTTGGAAGCTTTAGGTGAGGTTTTTGTCAGCCCGTGGTCTGTGGGGGTTCTGGTTCTGGTCCAGTTCACGCAGACTCCTGTACAAAGCTTTGTTGACCGCCGAGTCAAAAGCCTGAAAGCTGTAATTAACATCTACCGGATCGCTGTGTGTGGTATTTTACATGTTAGAGCAGGTCAAAGAAGCATATTACTGTTAGAACGTTGTCGGATAGTGGTTCTGAAACCCGAATTCTGCTCCTTTAAAGTGGACGGAACCGACCTGAACGCGGCTCCGAGGGAGTCCGTGTCGTGTTACAGTTGACGTGCTGGTTACTGAGCGTAGCTAAGTTGTGCCTGTTTTAAATGTGATTGCCATGTTTCAGAGTTTTGGGGAGTTAATTTGAAGCGTTTGAGTTGATTAAGAGTCTATAAAGTTGCGCTCTGCTGTGCTAAGCTAACGTTAAAGTGACGTGTCATACATGTTTGTTTATGAGCTATGATTGGATAGAGAGTCGTGATCTGTCAATCACGTCTCGTATCTGTAAAGCGCTGATTCGCTGAGGTGGGGGACGCATGTTGATGCGGCCAGCCCGTTTTTGTCGTCATTTCCGGCACTGCATTGGTCGAAGGTAAGAAAACTACATTCACCATGATTGCTTGGGGAAAGAACTACAAGCGCTGTGATTGATTGGTTGACGTCACGTATCTGAGTAGCGAGCTCCGCCTCGCTGGAAGCTGGTGACGCGCCACGCACGCTGCTGCGTCGGCCCGCCCCCTCTCTGTCTTCAGATTACGTGTCCCTCAACACAAGATGAACGGAGATTTCACTAAAAGTTTAAAAACTCAATTTAAGCCATCTAAACTGTCTAATCATACAGATTTGTCTCTGACAAGAACGTAGTTCGAGCGTTTATCACGTACAGGCTCCAACTCTTTCCAATGTTGATATTTTTACAGAGTTGTTAGATGCTACTCGCAAGCTAACGGCTAAGCTGCAAGAAGTCAACCAAGCCGTCTCTAGCGGCCGGAAGTAGAAAGAAAAGGTCACCTCGTGATAAGTTTAAGACTTGAATCTGCCCCCTGTTGGTTAAAAGACGTTAACAGATGAGTTTTCTCATAGAACATCATGAGAAGTCAGCATTTTTATGGTGAATTACCAGTTTTTAAAATTGTTCTGTACACAAACAAAAACTCCTGTTTATTCTAAATACAAATTTTAGAATAACAGAGGTACAGACAAACAATTCATGCTCATTTTAAATAGTGAAGAGATTTAAAATAACACTCAAAAAAGCATTTTTTTATTTATTTTCAAATTAAATAAAAAATAAATGATGGAGAACAGAGCATTTCCACATTAAGCTCTTCACATCTCTGAATTTTAAACAGAATTGGTGTGCACAACTGCACACTTTTAGTTAAAAATGGCATTTTTAACGTTTTTCTGTGTACAATTAATGACTCCAGTTTATTTTAAATAAGGAAATATTTAAAATAACAAACTACAAGCATCTCTCATTAATTTGGAGAAAATTTCAAAACAAAGATGGAAGATGAAAAAAATGATGAAGCTTTCAAGCTGATCGCATCAAGGCTTGAAAATCTTGAATTATTAAGGCAGAGTTTAATTCGAAGAAAAGAAGAACTTCGCCAAGAACGCCTTGAGTTAAAACGTGAGATTAGAGAATCAAAAATAAAACGGCGTGCTATAAATGGTTTTGATGTTCGTCAACTCCCTGACCCGATCTGGTTAAAAACAAAACCAGAGCGTGAACTACATTACCAAGAAAAGGTCAAATCCCACTCGCTGGAGCTGGAAGGGACAAGTTCATCAACTCCCTCTCCTAAAAATAGGCGAGAAGAAACATGTTTTTCAAACTAACAAACCACGACATGTTGATGCCCGCTGGAACAATGACCCGAAGTGGTTAAGAGGCCCAATATGGTTGAGAAGGATGAGCGAAAGCCCTGTCCCTGCTCCTCGGACGAAGCTGCCCGAGATAAGCAAAAAACCACAAATGGTAGGTGTCCGCTCTTTAAGTGACCCTCCGCGGTCTACACCGAGCAAAGGCCCTGCCCCTGCACCGCGGACTAGACAGTCCGGGAGTAGCAAAAGGTCACAGAAGTTCTAGAAAAAAGGTAACATACCTCTAAGCTCTGAGGAGATAGTGGACATAAGTTGGTTGTTTGAAAACTTGAATGATACAGAGGATGACCGAACTGGTACAATGCGTGACATTGTCTTTGATAACTCCGAGCACACAAATAACCAGCTGCTCAAAGCAAAGATTGAATTGATATGGCAGAAGAGCAAACGACAAAGAGAAAAACTTCTCAAAAAAGGCCTTGAGCTACAACATCAGTTTAAACAATCAGTGATGAAACAGTGCGCTGTAACTGCTGTTGAGGCTCACATGCAAAACAAAACACCCTCTGAGGTGTGCCCAGGTCAAAAGGTCGTATCACAGTCGCTAAAAATAGGAGAGGTTCTCTCTCCTATAGAAAGCGAGAATAAACACCGTCGTCTCAAAGGCCCTCTGACCTCAGAAGAGGTAGAGTACTTACGTCGGGTGTTAAAAGAGTTGGATAATACAAGCGAGAATAAACACCGTCGTCTCAAAGGCCCTCTGACCTCAGAAGAGGTAGAGCACTTACGTCGGTTGTTAAAAGAGTTGGATAATACTAGCAAGAATGAACAAGATTTTCAAACTGACATACAACGAAATGTTGGTACCAGCTGGAACAGTGACTCAAAATGGTTTAAAGGGAGCCCCGCCCCTGAAGCACCTCAGATTGAAAAATCTGAGACAAGCAACGAACCACAAAAGGTAGGTGTTCACTCTCTAAGAGACCCACAACGGTTCAGATCGAACCAGGTGGGTGAAAACCAAGGTCCATCGGTGGGTGGACTTCAAAAGAAATTGAAGTATGAGGACCTATACTCATGTAACTATGCGTGGTCCCAACAGAAACCCCCGAGCCTTGGAACTGCACCTCCCGCGCCTCGAACAGAACAGTTCAAGACAGGCAAAGAGTCACGAATGTCCCGGAATAATGGCCCAACACCTCTATGCTCGGAAGAGACAGAGGAAGTAAGTAGTTTGTCAGTAGATTTGAATGTTACTGTGCTTGACCAACCTGATACAATGAGTGGCGTTATCATTGATAATGACACTATCAACATTGACCAACCTGGAGCGATGTGTAGCACTGTCTTTCACAAAGACTCAGAGCACACAAATAACTCAGCGCACACTACTACCAACATTGCCATGGATGTTGACAGCAAACCAATTGCTGACACACAACAACATCCTGAAGGTCATGATGCTGACAGTAAACAAGATTACACAGACAGAGTCACACGTGAACAGAAACGTGGGCCAAGACCTGTGAGGTTTCTGTGTAACTTTATACAAAGGGGGGTGGCTAAGAAAGCTTACCTGCCTATCACACTGGAAGGTGTCCTTGAGCGTGAAGCCCTCCTGGATGGTAGTGCTGATATAACCATTATGTCGGCCAAGCTGTTCGAGGAGCTGAGGACCGCCGCTAACGGTGTTGACAGGCAAATACCCTTTGAGAAATGTGCTATTGAGCTACAGGGTCTCGCAGAGACGAGAACAACCCTAACAGCTATGGCTATGGTTCACATGCAGATTGGCGAAATGACACTACGCCACCCGGTGTACGTGTCTAAACTTGACTCATTCCCATTTTTGGTTGGCCAAGATTTTATAAACCGCTTCAACGCGATTATAGATTATGGTCAACAGAAAATGTGGAGCACAGTGAGAAAACCCCTGCCAATAAAAGTGCCTCCTAGTTGTGATACAGACTGCCTAACCGCAGGTACCGCAGAGGACACAAGGGACTGCTCATCCGAGGACGAGAGCCCGGTAAGTGAACCTTCAACTACAGGTGAGACAGAAGAGACCCAAAAGTTGGACCAAACTCTGGCCCAACAAGAGAACCTCCTCTGTGAGCTGACACATTCAGCACTCCCTGACCACTGCCTACCACAGGTAGTGAAAGGTGTTGAGATCCAAGGATCCCACACCGAAGACGCTGTACTGTCCTCTGGGACAGGTAATTCGGCAATCAACCAAGCTTTCAATGAAACCTTGGTTCAAGGGCATCTGAGTCCAGAAAATGACAGTCAACCAAACGCTGACAGTCACTTGGACATCATTGTTGCAGATTACGAGGACCCCTCATCAGACAAGAAGGGGGCAAACTCACATTACCTACCACAGGTAGAGAAAGGTGTGGAGATCCAAGGACCCCACACCGAGGTTGCTGTACTGTCCCCTGGGACAGGTAAATCGGCTATCAGCCAAGCTTTCGATGAAACCTTGGTTCAGGGACATTTGTGTCTAGAACTAATCAGAAATGACATAGTTTTTACAGACTCAAAGAGCCCCTCTTCAGTCAAGAAGTGGGAAGACACACACAACGACAGTGACCCGTCGCAGTCTGTACAATCAGACACACCTGCGACTGCGCCGACGGTTGTGACACACCTGAATTACACGGAAAGAGGTAAACGTAAGAAGATACGTTGGCCAAAACCTAAACGATTCCTGTGTACCGTCTTCTCTCAGCTGCGCGAACAGCTTAAACTAAACGGTGGCATCCTAACTTGTGCCCATGGACGGACGTCCTCACCTGTGTTCGTGGTCCCCCATGACCAAAGGGGGGTGATGTTAGGCCATGCCAAAGACAAAGATTTGAATGTACACCTCAGAAACACTTTTGCTTTCGCCCAGAAAAACCTGGAAAGATCCGCTGAAGGACGTAAGGCGTACTATGACCAGAAGGCCTCTCACAATGAACTCCAAGTGGGAGACAGAGTCTGGTACTATACGTTCGCCCCAGCAACCGGGAAAGGAGGGTCCGAGACCGGAACTCTCGCCCGCAAACTAATGCCCAGGTGGACTGGACCTCATCTGATAACAGACAAAGTGTCCTCAGTCGTCTACGAAATCAAAATCAGCAAAGGCCGCAAAGAGCCAATTGCTAAATGGGTACATCGAAATCAGATCAAACCTTACAAGGCGTTCAATGACTCCACAAAAGACAAAGATCTCACAAACTCACCGACTTCATGGGATAATAAGGTCGTCCAAACACAAGTTAGTAAATAAACTAATCAGGTTTAAACTACCGTATTTTCCACCCTATAAGTCGCATTGTCCAACTTGAACTTAGAAACGCTAAGTCTAACACCCACAACAAAAAACTAACCTTAACAACCGTTTAAATCCACGAGATTTAATTTGACCTCGGTCATAAAGTTGAGACCTGTTTTTCTTGTGTGTTGCACTTTGGAATCTGACGACAAGAGTGTGTCGAAGCAGTGAAACGTTGTTTCCTTGTTGTTTAGTCATTACTGTTGTCATTAGTTGAGATATTGTTTGGTTCTGAACACTCCCAGCCAAAAAGGTTTTGTATTAACATTGGTTAATGAATGATATGGATTTAACTATGCCAACATGCAGTTCGTTTTGTTAAATCTCAATCGTCGAAGAGTCAATGTAGTTTAAAGCTACTCAAGGTACAATAAACTACACTGGTCTCACAATTTCTAAATTGAACCGATTCGATCGTTTCTATTCTAGATTATCTATTCATTTTGATGAGTCTCGCCATAGACTTCAAAATTTATTAGGAATACCAAATCCTACGTCGTTCGTCTAAAAGACAACAGACATTTAGATCAAACTATATTTCATTTTTATTTTAGTTTAACCTAAACTAAGTAATGAATGGAGGAATAGTTTGGAATTAGAGGCCTTCGTTACAGAAGCCCTCCAAAATTTTATAGGTATAGATCCCTATATCTAATTTTACAGAATTGATCCACCCCTTAATTGGTAATTGTAGCTGATCTAAATCATGATAGCTTACACACCAGGTGCATATAGGTAGGGCCTAATGTAAAATCCCAATCATAAGCCCACCTAAAAACCACATAATTGCATGACACATAGAACCAGAGTGGCACTGACTGGAAACCAACCAGCCAACAACCTTCGATGTGGGGACCTGCAGCTCCAACGCTTGGTCTTCAACCTTCATCCAAGGGTCGCCTCCTCTGCGTCAATCGAGGGATCCCCTCTACATGCTGATTATAAAAACAATTGTTGCTGACAAAATCAACAACTCTGATCGATATGGAATTATCGTTGTGGAATTACTGTTGTGGAATTACCGCTGTGGATTATAAGACTTTGTTTTCCAGGGATCACAGACTTTGTTTTCCAAGAGTTAACAGACTCAGTTTTCCAAGGGATTAAAAGCTTTTCGCAATGGGATTACCTCCGAACAGTATGGAATTTCCAAAAACTTTATGGGATTATAATTTTTGATTTTTCTTCTTCCACTTGCTGGATTACTTCAAGATCAGAGACAGTTCAAGGTTTCCTTTCGTGTTGGACCCCATCCCCAAGGACTGGCGATGGCTTCCAAAAGGGGGGAGATGTAGTGGGCATGACCGTGTCCACTTTGATACACCTGTGTATTTTTGAACTGTTCCAGAGATGACCTTTACTGACCTCTCAGTAAAGCAAGACATTTACTACAAATTATTCCATTAGTTGTAATCTGAGAACATAGTCACCAAAAGAGACTATTTCTATCTTTGATTTTATTCTAATGTAATCAAAAGAATAACTTTTGTCATTTTCATGATATATGTTATATGCTGTTATTCTTTTAATATGGAGTATTACTGTGTTACTTGACCAAATGAAAGTGTCTACTCAAAATATCTATGACAAAGTTGAATAAGGTGTCAAATTGACTTGCTCAGGAGTTGTTTTTGTTGAGTTCAGCTAAAATTCTCGTTAGCGTCGAGATGTCTCCTCTCTTTCAGACACTTTTCCAAAACATTCCTCTTTGTTATCTAAGCAGACTTGCTGTCAACCTTGAGTTTCCACTTCACGTTTTCACACTCCTCTTGGCCCACGGACCAATGAGGAAAGTGTGTTCTAATCTCAACATTTTTGAGTAAAAGCATTTGTTTCCAAGAACGCTTCAGAGTTTTGAAGGAACGAGTTAGTTCCTGTGAGTTCCCGTGAGGAAGGAGAGATGTGAACTTTCTCTTCAGAGTTGGAATGGACAGAGACCTGAAAGCTCTCTGCCTTGGAAGCTGATGTAAGCTGCAGTCATACGCCAAAGACTGGCTTATTCAGTGAAGAATTTATGGACGCCTCCATAAATTCAATAGAGCTAAAGAGCTCCAAGTTCTTAATGAACTTTCTTTGAGAAACATCTCGTCTTGAAGTCAACCAGGAGCTGACACATTTTCTGATGATCCAAGCGGATCCCAGGAGACGTTGAAAACGTAAACCAGAACCGGCTCGGACTGTCAGGGTTTACAGGCAGGCTTGAACCCAGTGGTGCAGACAAGACACAGGAGGCAGGAATACAAAAATAGATATTTAATGATAATAAATCAAAAAGCTGACAGGGCAGCAAACTCACTCTTAGGAGACATGATCAACACAGGAGACATCAGGGGAGACCCAACGAGGACACCACAAGGAACTAACTGACAGACAGGCTATTTATACACAGAGACAAGACAGGACGCAATCACAAAACACCTGGGAACAATTAACTAACTAAAGACACAGAGCAGGACTGGTATACTAAATAAATAAAGGTTTAAATAAAAGGAGACTAAACTGGAGGTCAAACCAAGAGTGATCAAACATTGAGACCAGAAGGGAAACTAATAAAAGGTTAAACTAAGAGTAAATAAACAAGGAGACTTAAACTAGAAGTAAAGGACTGGAGATGTAGAAACTAAATACAAGAAGTAAGAACTGATAAACAAGGAGACCAGGGGAATTACCAAACCTAAACATTAATAAATACTGGGGCAGGATCTAGGGAATAAGGCTAACCATGAAGCTAGGAAAACTGGTACAAGGGAAACTAAATAAAACTAAAAACAAATATCTAGAGCTGGCTGACAGAAAACAAAAGGAGAACAGAACAAAGGATACCCACTAGATGGCGCCATCCTGGTGCCATCCTGACAGTACCCCCCCTCAAAGACGCCCCCAGGCGTCCCCAAGAACCCACCCCCCCAAAAAGACAAGGGCGGGCGGAGGGAGGAACAGCAAGGACGGTGGGCGCAAACACAAACAGACAAGGACAAACACCAAGACACAGGCTAAACAAAGAACAAGAACACACAAAACGTCCAGACGGGCAACGGCCCGTCCATCAGGCAGGAGCCGGTCGGGCGGTCGGCTGGGATACTGTCCCTCAGGCAGGAGCCGGTCAGGCGGTCGGCCGGGAGGCCGCCCCCCCAAGGCGGGAACCACGTTGGCTGGTACACAGACACCTGCGGCAGGTGCGGGTGCACAGACCTTGTCGGGCGGTGCGACTACACCGAACGTGGAGACGTTGTCGTCGAGACCATCCGTGGACGCTCCGGCGGTGCGGAGACCCACCAAGGCCCACTCAGAACAGGAAATTTGAGAGGCGCTCTCCAGAGCCCATTCAGAACAGGAAACAAGAGTAGTTGTGACGTCTGGCATGGAGACGTCGTCTGCTTCGTCAAGCGGTGAACAGGAATCAGGAGCCAGTCTGGGTGCTGGCGTTGAGATGTCTGCGGTGTGGAGACCCTCCGGAGATGTCGAGACATCAGGCGAGTCGGGCGAGTCCACCAGGGGTCCCTCCTGGGACCTCTCGGCACAGGGAACTGGAGGGGGTCCCTCCTGGGACCCCTCGGCACAGGGAACTGGAGGGGGTCCCTCCTGGGACCCCTCGAGGGGGTCCCTCCTGGGACCCCTCGGCACAGGGAACTGGAGGGGGTCCCTCCTGGGACCCCTCGGCACAAGGAACTGGAGGGGGTCCCTCCTGGGACCCCTCGGCACAAGGAACTGGAGGGGGTCCCTCCTGGGACCCCTCGGCACAAGGAACTGGAGGGGGTCCCTCCTGGGACCCCTCGGGACCCTCCGAAGACGTGGACCCCTCGGGACCCTCCGAAGACGTGGACCCCTCGGGACCCTCCGAAGACGTGGACCCCTCGGGACCCTCCGAAGACGTGGACCCCTCGGGACCCTCCGAAGACGTGGACCCCTCGGGACCCTCCGAAGACGTGGACCCCTCGGGACCCTCCGAAGACGTGGACCCCTCGGGACCCTCCGAAGACGTGGACCCCTCGGGACCCTCCGAAGACGTGGACCCCTCGGGACCCTCCGAAGACGTGGACCCCTCGGGACCCTCCGAAGACGTGGACCCCTCGGGACCCTCCGAAGACGTCTCGTCGAGTCTGTTGCAGGCGAGGAGACGTCCGTCGAGTCTGCTGCAGGCGAGGAGACGTCCGTCGAGTCTGCTGCAGGCGAGGAGACGTCCGTCGAGTCTGCTGCAGTCGGCGAGGAGACGTCTGCTGCAGTCGGCGAGGAGACGTCTGCTGCAGTCGGCGAGGAGACGTCTGCTGCAGTCGGCGAGGAGACGTCTGCTGCAGTCGGCGAGGAGACGTCTGCTGCAGTCGGCGAGGAGACGTCTGCTGCAGTCGGCGAGGAGACGTCTGCTGCAGTCGGCGAGGAGACGTCTGCTGCAGTCGGCGAGGAGACGTCTGCTGCAGTCGGCGAGGAGAGCAGAGAGGGGGCCTGAGACCCACGTCTACCCCTCCTTCTGCTGGAGCGAGAAGCCTGAACTGCAACTGGGTCTGGTGCAGTAGGTTCAGGTGCTGCAGGTTCTGGAGTAGCTAATAGATGTAAGTTGGCAGCAGAGTTTGGAGTAGCTTCCTTCAATGTTCTGATTTCACTCAGGAGCGCCAGTAGGAAATCCACGGTGACGACCTCTGCTGGAAGCTGACTGGTTGTGGTAGAGGTTGCTGGAAGCTGGCTTGTAGCTGTTTTGGCTGCTGGAATCTGACTGGTAGCCGTTTTAGTTGCTGGAAGCTGGCTGGTAGCTGTTTTAGCTGCTGGAAGCTGTTTTAGCTGCTGGAAGCTGGCTGGTAGCTGTTTTAGCTGCTGGAAGCTGGCTGGTAGCCGTTTTAGCTGCTGGAAGCTGGCTGGTAGCTGTTTTAGCTGCTGGAAGCTGGCTGGTAGCTGTTTTAGCTGCTGGAAGCTGGCTGGTAGCTGTTTTAGCTGCTGGAAGCTGGCTGGTAGCTGTTTTAGCTGCTGGAAGCTGGCTGGTAGCTGTTTTAGCTGCTGGAAGCTGGCTGGTAGCTGTTTTAGCAGGCTGCTGGTTGTTGGTGGTTGCAGGCTTAAAAACAGGAAAGTCCAGATCTGGTGGAGGACTAGGATGGACTGCCTGGAGTCGGATGAGTGGCTCCAACCAACGCTTCTCCTCTAGTACTTTGTCCAAAATGTCCTCCATACCAGGAGAGTCAATTAACCATGGGATACAAAGATATTCACTCCACATGGCTGTGGTGGCCTCCCACCTTTCTAACAGACTGCAGGAAGAGTCTGTGTCCACAAATCTCTGGATGGTAGCACAGAGTCTAGTATAATCCACAAAAGGGAGTCTGGACAAAAAATGCTTGTCTGCTGGGTTCATGTTTTTGGTGGTGTCCTACTGTCAGGGTTTACAGGCAGGCTTGAACCCAGTGGTGCAGACAAGACACAGGAGGCAGGAATACAAAAATAGATATTTAATGATAATAAATCAAAAAGCTGACAGGGCAGCAAACTCACTCTTAGGAGACATGATCAACACAGGAGACATCAGGGGAGACCCAACAAGGACACCACAAGGAACTAACTGACAGACAGGCTATTTATACACAGAGACAAGACAGGACGCAATCACAAAACACCTCACAACACAGAGGTGTGAGAGATTGCTGCAGGTGTGACAGTGTGGAGCTGCAATGAGCTGTTGCTGAGAAGTTAGAGGAAAAAACTGTGCGTGAGTATGATAAAGCTTGGGTAAGTTAATATTTATATGATTTAAAATTAAAATAAAATGATTTAGAGAGATTTAATTAAATGTAGTATAAAATAAATAAATAAAAAACGAAATAATTAATTGTAATATTGTTTAAAAGTCGTTAGTATTATTAAATACTATTAACTGATTTTTTCTCATCGAACAAGCTGGAAGAAGAAACTTTGCAAAGTCTGGAATTGTTTGTAGACGAGTGTTACGAAAGTGTTGTCATGGGAAAATCTAATGCTACTTCCGGTGCCGCTGCTAGCACCCCGAATGCTAAAAGGCACAGACACGGTAGTTTAGATAGCGCTTCTTCACCGTCTACTGATAGTTCGGGCTTTAAAGAGATCCTGGAGTCGATTGACGGTAAATTAACTAGCTTGGACGCTCGTTTAGCACTGGTGGAATTGCTACACAAGGAATTCCAAGACTTGAAAATTTCTTTGGAGTTCAGCCAGCAACAAGTAGCATCGCTCGCTAGTGAAAACCAGCAGCTGAGGGGAACGGTTAAAACGCTGACCGAAGAGGTATCACAGCTCTCCGGTGATAATAGAAAAATTAAAGAATCTATACTGGAGATACAATCCCGGAGCATGAGGGAAAACATGGTCTTCTCTGGAATCTCAGAGAAAACAGATGAAGACGTCGAAACCTCGGTTCGGGCCTTCATGCAGACTCAGCTGAAGTTGACGAGTGATGTGGTTAATTCCATCACTTTTCACAGAGTTCACCGCCTCGGAGGTAAGAAAGCTGGGGACACTAGGCCGCGGCCGATTGTAGCCAGATTTGAACACTATAAACAAAAAATGCAGGTAAAAAGCCGAGGTAGGGAACTACGTGACACCAATTTCAGTATGAATGATCAATTCCCTGCAGAGATTTTAAGCAGAAGGCGCGTTCTGTTCCCGATTAGGAAACAAAATTTAAATGAAGGTAGAAGAGCTGCAATCTCGGTGGACAAACTGTACATCAATGGTCAGCTGTTCAGAGACCCAGAGATTACTCCATGGCTATATTAGTCATCATTAAGGTAAGAATGATTTTCAGTTACTATTAATAATTAATATTATTAGCTAGTTATCATTATTACTTACCAAATAAATGTTAAAATTTTTCAGCACAGCTCGATTGGTGGGTTACACAGACTGGTGGTACACGGTGGCATGGCAATTAATGTGGTAGGAGGGTTCTTTTTTTATTTTTTCTTCTATCTGTCATCTTCTAGTGTTCAGTATGATTTCACTTTCTTTTCTTGTCTGTATTTTTCTAACTCAACATTTGTTAATACACAAGCACAAGGACTCATATACACTCGTATCTGCTTACACAAATACATGATAAAGGTACACATCACTGATTTATCGTTAAAAACAACACTTAGAATATTACTTAATGATATATAGTCAAACATCAAGGATTATGTGTTTACCTGGGTGTTTTATTATCTTCTATATCTGTGATAATGGTTGTGGTTTATCTATATTTTCACAGACACAAGTATGGGCACTTTAAGATTTGTCACATGGAATATTAATGGAGCCGGTAGCCAAGATAAAAAATATAGAATTTTTAACAAGATTAAAAGATTAAAGGCAGATGTTGTATTACTCCAAGAAATTCATAAATTGGCCTCAACTGTGGTTGAGCTAAAATCTTCAGAGTTTCCTAATGTATTCTCAGCCTGTTATAATTCAAGACAAAGAGGGGTGGCAATTTTAATACATAAAAATGTTGACTTCACAGTATTAGATCAATTTATAGATCCGAACGGTAGATATATAATATTAAAGTTATCTATATTTAGACAAAATTATTGTATTGTTAGCATATATGGACCGAATGTAGACGACGCTGCTTTTTTTCATGATTTTTTTTCCAATCTATCAAATCACATGGATTCCTCACTGGTGATGGGAGGTGATCTCAACTTTGGTTTAGATGACAAGATAGACAGACTGAATGCAGCGGGAACTCAACGCAGTTGGCAATCTATAAATATAGTTAAACAGTATATGAACGATTATGGACTTTGCGATGCATGGCGTTCTTTTCACCCTGATAGCAAAGAATATTCTTTCTTTTCACATGTGCATCACTCATATTCTCGTTTAGATTATTTTATAGTAAGCAATTCATTGATGGCAAACATTTCAGACACTGAGATACACCCTATTGCTATCAGCGATCATGCACCAGTTACTGTAAATATAGATTATAAAAGAATAACAACAAAAAATACAAGTTGGAGATTAAATACATCACTACTTCAAGAAGAAGAATTTTTGCAATATTTTAAAAAAGAATGGGCATCATATTTAGAGTTTAATGACTTGCCAGGAACTTCAGCATGTACACTTTGGGAGGCTGGGAAAACAGTCATGAGAGGTAAAATAATATCCTATTCAACAAATAAAAAGAAAAAAGAAAATAAACGTATTGAGGAATTAGAGAAATCCATTAAACTATTAGAAGGTCTACAAGGAGAGGAAACACAGCAAAAGCTACGCAAATTAAAATTAGAACTAAATGAATATATTGATAAGAAAAATAAATTCTTGATACAAAGACTTAGATTAGATAATTTTGAGTACGGTAATAAATCAGGTAGCTTTTTAGCTAATCAACTCAAATTAAACAAAGAAAAAACATCTATTTATGGTATTAAAGATAAAGATGGAAATATAATTCATGATGAGGGAAAAGTAAACAATATTTTTAAAGATTTCTATAAAACTCTTTACACTCCACAAATAAATCCATCTAATAAGGATATTAATGAATTCTTGGAGAAAGTAACACTTCCTAAACTAGATATTAGTCAATCATCAAAACTAGACTCACCATTAACATCAGATGAGCTCCATGATGCAATTAAAAGCATGCCTAATAAGAAATCTCCAGGTCCTGATGGATATCCAGTAGAATTCTATAAAAAGTTCTGGGATATACTGGAACCGATATTTTATAGAGTGCTATTTGAGTCCGAAGAAAATGGTAGGCTACCAACACATATGAATTCAGCCAACATTAGTCTCTTATTAAAACCAGGCAAAGACCCAGTATTACCTACCAGTTATCGTCCAATCTCTCTTATTAATGTTGATGTTAAAATAATTTGTAAAGTCTTATCTAAAAGACTAGAGAAGATAACTCCTGTTATTATACATCCAGACCAAACCGGATTCATAAAAGGAAGACACTCAAACTCAAATACACGCAGATTATATAATATAATAGAGTATTCATATTTGAAAAATATTGAAACAGCTATTTTTTCATTAGATGCAGAAAAAGCATTTGATAGAGTTAATTGGAATTTCTTATTTGCTACCTTAAATAAATTTGGATTTGGGAATTACTTCATTAATTGGTTAAAAATAT